>OY992877.1:110320531-110478343 GCA_963921405.1 Cepaea hortensis | reverse complement strand
AGACAGACAGACAGACAGGCAGTCAGTCGGTAACGGGAACGAGAACTTATATGACTACTTATATGAATTAAATGAGATGCTCCCCACCAGGGTCTGGGCGAAGCCGGGCAGGGTCAGCTAGTTGTTCTATATTGATCGCATTCCAACGCCCCTGATTTCTTCGGGATAGCAATAAATATAGAATTACATAATTCAGGAGTTATATCTCCAGTATCGTATATTGCGTTCAGAAGTCTGGTGACTTGGTCTATTCTACATTCTTCTAAGGCATTGAACATTTCTATTGTGATGTTATCTGTATCCGGGGTCTTGCCAGTTTTCATATGGTTAAGAGCATTCTGAACTTCCATCTTCAAATTGACGGTCCTTCATTATTATTCCGGTGATCATATTGTTCTTATCTTGTATCATCATAAAGGTATTTCACATAATCTGACCACGCATGTAAAATCTGATCTTTTTCTATTATGATTTTGCTTTCCTGGTTTTTAGGCAACCGGTTGATGTGTGTGTTCTTTTGTTAGTGGTGTCATTAATTCTTTTGTGCATTAATTTGGTATTCCGGGTGTTGTGTGATGATTTTCAATTCCTTGAAATTTTCCTCAAGCCATGTTTCTTTTGCCTCTTTGCATAGCTTCCTAATTTTCTGTGAATCTCTTCATATTTTTCCTTGTTAATTTTGTTATTTCTTCTTACTTCCATGAGTTTTAAGATGTCTTCCGTCATTTATTTCTTGCGTCCTATTATCTTTATTTTTTGGATGGTTGTTTCTGCAGCTTGGTTGATTGATTTCTTTAATATTTCCCATTGGTCACTAACGTCTTGAAATAATATTTCCATATCGGACAATGCATCGAATCTGTTCTTTACCTCTACATTGAATTTATCTTTTATTTCCTCACTCCTCAGTGCCTGTAGATCAAATTTTGTGTTTCTTGGTGAGTATTTGACTTTTCTTTAATTGTATATGTAAATTGCTAAAGACTAATCTGTGTCGCTGTAGCAGTCTGAGCTTGGTATAGTTTTTTGCGACTTTTAAGGCATTTCGAAATCTTCTCTTGATGAGAATGTAATCAATCTGATTTCTTAACTTATAATCATGACTTCTCCATGTTTATAATCTCTTGGGTGCTGTGGATACCAGGTGTTTCCAGTAATCAAATAATGTTCTTTTGCCCACTGTACAAGTCTGCAACCTCTTTCATTCTGTTCCCCTAGTCCATACTTGCCTACTATGCATCCGTCTTGTTGATTTCCAACTTTGGCATTCAAGTCACCCATTATGATATTTACTTCAGAATTCTTGCATTTCTTGAAGGCTTTCTCCAAATCATTATAAAATTCATCAACGCTGTCTGCTGTTGGTGCATAAACTTGTATGACGTTGACATCAAAAGGTCTTCCACTCAACTTCACCAGTAACATTCTGTCTGATACAGTCCAATATCCTTTGATCGATGTTGCTCTCTCTCTCTCTCTCTCTCTCTCTCTCTCTCTCTCTCTCTCTCTCTCTCTCTCTCTCTCTATCTCTCTCTCTCTCTCTGTATACATTATAATTGCTACTCCTCGCTGTTGTTTATCTTCACCAGAATGGATTATTCTATATTCCTCATATGTTATAATGCCCATTCCTGTCCATCTTGGCTCACATATACCTAACAGGTTAATATGTAATCTTATCATTTTACTCTTAATGTTATCAAATGTTCAATCCCCATTCATAATTCTTACATTCCAAGTTCCTACTTTCAATGTTGACAGTATTTTGCACTCAGTCACATGATGACGGTCCATTATATTGAATGAATTTTTTTCAGACTGTAGACAGTTTTCCTGTAGACAGTTTTATTGACTCACTTAAAGGAAAAAGCCCAGCAGACGGGACTGGTTATCAACCAAGATAAGACAGACTATATGGTAATTTCAAGAGAAGGAATGGCTAAAAACTCTCCCCACATACAAATAGATATATGACAATTAAAAGAACGGAAACATACAAATATCTGAATACAATCTTCAACTGCTCCAACATCATAAGGGAAGAAATACAAACTAGAATCACTTCTGGAAATAAGATATACTATGCACTACAACATCTGCTAAAATCATCATATTGTCAACACTCCAACACCAACTGTAATTCTGTGTTCAGAGACGGTGGAAAGAACGCAGGCAGTGAATTACCTGGGGATACGGTTTGATAGAAGCCTTGCTTATAATGAGCACATAGACCAGGTGATAACAAAGGCCAAGCGGGGTTTGGCTGCGATGCGGGTGATGGCGGCAGCAAACTGTGAGCAGCGCCATCTATGTTTTCTGTACGAGGGGCTGCTTATGTCTGTTTTGGAGTATGCAATGGCAATCCTGACTCTCAGCCGTAAGCAGATAGAAAGGATGGAAAGGATACAAAATGAAGCTATGCGCATTATTCTTGGATGTACAAGAGATACAGCATCCAGGGCGATGCGCTACCTTCTTGATTTTCCAACCATTGAAGAGAGAATACAAGTTTGCAGGGCACGCGCCTACCTCAGAATTAACGCAAACACACAACATCCACTGCATAGTGAAATTATGAAGGTGAAGGGCAGCAGGTTAAAAAGAGGACGGTCGTGGATGGGTCAAGCCGAAGACATTCTTCAACAGGTGTGTTCACTTGAGGTCTTAGAATCTGGCGAGGAGTGGGTGCAAGTGCCAACAGATTTCTGCACATCCTTTTCAGTTTGCATCCAACTAGATAGAAAATGCAGACAAGAAAATCCGGCTGCTGTGGAGGCTGAAGTACAAGCGTTGATTTTCGAGAATTCGCTAGACGGTGATTCGGTCATCTACACAGATGGGTCGGTCGTCCGACATGTGAGAAGCTCATGGGCCTTTACAGCTCGGGCCGGAGGGAGAATTGTGAAGGAGGACTCTGGTGCTTTTACTGAAACCACAAGTAGCCTGACTATGGAAGTCATGGCAGTAAGTAAAGCAATAACATGGCTCGAGACACAGACATTCACTATGGCATGTTTCCTTAGCGACTCAATGAACATGATCAAGAGGATAGAGGAGGGGTCGATCCGAGAGAATGGTTGCTGCCTCTGGAGCGGTCTCGGCTGACAAAGATTAGTTTCATCTTCGTGCCAGGGCATGCGGGAGTACAAGGAAATGAGCGGGCTGACATCCTTGCACCATGGACCAGGCTGACATTCTGAATGCTCTACGAGAGGTAAGACTCTTGCGTGATCTAAGTGATGACTGTGAATCTACAACCATGGCCAGACTGCGAGAACAGCAAATTAAAAGAGGGGTGGCCAAAACAAGAACACTACGTAGGAAGCCAAAGAAGATTGGTAAACCAACACAGAACTTGCGTCGTTAGCCGTTACACGCTGCGGGATTTGCTGAGGAAGGGATCCGAGCACTTATGGACTGAATGGTTCGATGTGCAATGAGGATGATCTGTCGACTAACTAACTAACTAACTATCTGCTAAAATCAAATGCGCTATCTCGTAACACCACAATTACAATATACAAAACACTGATCAGACCAGTTGTGCTGTATGGCTCTGAAACCTGGAGTACAACGAAAGGAGTCGAGGCCTTGTTACATCTACACATCTACACACTGATGCATCTTTGGGCCCATTAGGGATACACAAAGTGGAGAGTGGAAAAGAAGAAGTAACAAAGACATTTATGATCTGTTTAAGTACCCGCTAATCACTGGTATCATAAAGTCTAATAGACTACAATGGCTGGGGCATATAGAAAGAATGGAAGACAATAGGGAAACAAAACTCGCTTACACTCAGGAAATAAATGACCGTAGACCCTGAGGTAGACCAAGAAGATGGTGGAGAGATAATATATATGCAGACCTACAAGCACTTGTAATCAACGACTGGCAAGAGAAGGTCAACCAGAGAGACGAATGGAGACGGATTGTATCTGCAGCACAGATCCTCCATGGCTGGGAACGCTGAAGAAGAAGAAGAAGAAGAAGAAGAAGAAGAAGAAGAAGAAGAAGAAGAAGAAGAAGAAGAAGAAGAAGAAGAAGAAGAAGAAGAAGAAGAAGAAGAAGAAGAAGAAGAAGAAGAAGAAGAAGAAGACAGTTTTCCATGTCCTTGTGTCTATGCGTTAAATCTAGAATGACGTCATTTCTGATAGGACCTAGGTGTAATAACATTTCGTTGTCTGGTCCATGGAGCTTTATATTTAAGTTTATGTATAGTTTGCTTTAGCTCATGTATTATCACGTCCTCTGGTGCTGAAGACGGAGGCAACCAGCCAGGAGACGCACCACAGAAATCAGGATGCCACGCAATTACGCAAAATGGAATATGTCGACTACTGCTAAATGTTATGGTGCTCGCCCTGCTTTGGACCCCCAGGCAGGTGCAGTGCCGGGCCCTATGTCTCGAAAGGGTCCAACCACAACTACTGGAGGTCCTTCTCAGATGTCCTGTGGAGCCAGGGGACATGAGAATAGAACGCCTGGCCATACTAAACAAAGACTTAAAATAATGCACTGGAATGCGGAGGGAGTCAGCAACAAAAAAATAGAATTAGAAAACATCTTGGACCAAGAAAATGTAAGCATATGTTGTTTGCAAGAAACTCACTTCAACGAAAATATAGCCTTCAAAATCAGAGGCTACCAGTGTTACCGATCTGACCGAAAGGACAGGCGAAAAGGTGGGATACTTACCCTTGTAAAAAATAACATCACTGCTTCCCAAATCGAAGTCTACATGGAAGGGGCTGAGTATCAGACACTTAAACTTAAGACAGGCCTACATCTGATCAAGTACTACTGTCCAAGTGACCGCCCACAGGCACTGGACACACTACCATTAACATAAAAAATGATTGTGTGTGGCGATTTCAACAGCCACTCGCAGAGTTGGGGCTATGATCACATGGACCAGAGAGGAGAGAGACTGGAAGACTGGCAGGATGAGAATAGATTCATCTTGGTTAACAAGCCGTCCAACCCACATACATTCTACTCGAGATCATGGCACTCTACAACTACACCTGACCTGGCTTTTCATTCAAATTGTCGAGAAATAACTTCGTGGCAGTGACCATAAGGCCAGTCTTTCTAACTGTAGAAAATGAGCTTGTAAGTGAAAGCAGCACCCTCTCGAGGTGGAACCAAAAGAAAGAAGACTGGGCAATGTACAAGAATCGCACCAGCATACTTGTTAGAAACCTGAATAATGAGAAAGACATAAATAAAGTAGTTGAAGATTTTGGGAAATGCATACTACAGGCAGCGTGAGAAACAGTACCAGGAGGAGTCCGTAAACAATATAAACCCTACTGGAGTAGTGAACTGGAACAGTTGCATAATGATGTGGAAGTGTGTAGAAAGCAAGCAGAGGTCATACCCAGCCAAGAGCACTACAATAAATTTCAGCATGCAAAAGCCAAATTTCAAAGGGCCAAGCTGCAGGCTAGACGGAAAAGCTGGCAGGAAAAAACAGAGTCTCTGAACTTTGAAAGAGACACAAGGAAATTGTGGAAGCTAATAAAACAACTTAACGATGAGGGCACAGGGAGAAACTCAAAAGTTGCACTACATAAAGATGGAAACATCTTAACAAGAAAGCAAGCAGCTGACCATTTTGCGGACTCATTCGCACAAGATAACAATATCAAAATTAGTCCACAGAAACAACAAGAGATTCGAGAGAAACGGCAACATACAGGACAGAAGGAAATATTACATGAGGTTCTGGAGGCACCCATCACAATCAGCAAATTGGAGCTAGCCATATCAAAACTTAAAATGAGAAAGTCACCAGGAGCTGATGGTATCTTCAATGAAATGATCAGGAACCTAGGAACAGAGGCCAAAGCAAAGCTGTTGCAGATCTTCCATAACAGTTGGACCTTAGGCAGTATCCCACAAGCCTGGAGAGAAGCATTCATGATACCCCTCCTAAAATCAGGGAAAAATAGTTCCATTGCCTCTAGCTACAGACCAATTAGCCTCACCAACCGTCTCTGCAAAACACTGGAGCGCATCATCAATCACAGACTGCAGTGGTACATTGAAAGTAAAAACATCCTTGTGCCACAGCAGGCTGGCTTTAGGCAGTCCTACTCTACGGAAGATCAGACAACCTACCTCTCTCAAGAAATTGAGGATGCATTCCAAGAGAAGAAGCTGGTGCTTGCGGCATGGATACATTTGAAGAAAGCCTTTGACAAAGTCTGGAAAGAAGGTCTGATGAATAAACTGAGAAACTGCAAAGTCAATGGAAGAATGTACAAATGGGTGAAAGCATACTTGCACAACAGAAGAGCCCGAGTACAGATAGACGGACTAAAGAGCAAGAAAGTACTACTGCGTCACGGTGTTCCCCTGGGCGGAGTCTTGTCCCCCACACTTTTTCTAATCTTCATCAATGATCTCGTTGCTAATCTACCGCATGGAATTAAAGCGGCAATGTACGCCGATGACCTGGTTCTATGGAGCACAAATGAACATGCATCAGTGGCCACCAGATTGCTACAAAGAGCTGTAGATACATTTGTTGCATGGGCAAATAGATGGTGTGTCAGCATAAACACTGACAAGTGCAGCACCACCCTATTTACCCTCTCTCCAAAACAAAAGGCAGGGACCATCCAGATAAATGGAACACCCCTAAGAGAAGATAAAGAACCAACATATCTTGGAATAACATTTGATGACAGGCTGACATAGAGAAAGCACATCAACAAAGCAGTAGCAAAAGCCAGAAGGAAAATAGCCATCCTGAAAAAGCTAAGTGGAACCACATGGGGAGCCAGTGGGAAAATACTTAGCAAAGTTTATAAACAGAGCATACGACCACACCTGAAATACGGGTCAACTGCGTGGTGTTCGGCATCAGAAACAACACTACAAGAGCTGGATAAAGTGCAAAATCAAGCACTTAGAGTCACCACAGGAGGGATGAGATCAACCCCTATAGTGGAAATGGAGAAGGTGGGGAGGACACAAGCACTGAGTGAGCGCAGAGATACGAAAACGCTAATACCAGCAGAAAAGTTCCTCAGCTTGCCAGGCCACCCTATGAAGAACAGATTTGAAAACCTAGCTATGGGGCGGTTGAAAAGAAGTAGTTTTATCCACCAAGCCAAACGACTCTGCAGAGAAACCACCGATCTGCCCACAGTTGGTATCCCCCTAACAACTATTCCAGAGTGAACTCCATGGAAAGATGAGCAAAGGCTATCATTACAAATCCAGACAGAAGTGAGAGGAATATTTGACAAGGAAGAACAAAACAGTGTGCAGCGCAGAACAGCCACTCTCATCTTCCTTGATGAAGAATACCCACAGGACCTCTGGATCCGAGTCTACACAGATGGGTCAGCACAAAATGCTGTTCGAAATGGAGGAACGGGAGTGTACATAGAATACCCAAATAATATTAGGGACACAGCTAGAGTTTTTTGTTTTTTTTTTGTAAATTCGCATATCCTTTAAAGGACATCGCTGTCAACAGCAGCATCTTTCAGCTGTCTGTTGATTTTTTGGCAAGATTACGCTCAGTAGTTTGCCATTGCTTTCTGAGCGGCCGGCTCAGTTATCCCGCAAGTCACCAGCGGGGGACGAACCGCTCCCAGTTCTCGCCCGCTACGAGACTCTGCGTGATAAACGGGATTACGGAGAAAGTATTGTAACCCCTCGGCCAGAGAGACCGACACACAGCTAGAGTACCGACAGGAAAGTACTGCCATAACTACGATGCTGAAATTGAGGCAATCAAGATAGCAACAGAGAAATTACTAAATACCATCAATGGTACACAACCTGTGGTGCTATTTACAGATGCAAAATCAGTACTCGAGGCGCTCCTGTCTGGGAAATTGCCAGTACTAAGGACACTACTTTCTGAACTTAGCAGTCAGCATAAGGTCACCATACAGTGGATACCATCCCACTGTGGCGTACCCGGAAACGACAGAGCTGATCAATTGGCTAAGGAAGGAGCCAAAGAAGAACAGCCTGATGTGCCCGTTACATACCACCAAAAGAAAAGAATGATCAAATCAGTCAGAAAGCCACCAAAACCTGCTCAAGATGACTACCACGTTATGGACAGACCAGAACAAGTCATTATTCTGCGCACAGAACGGGGCACAATAGATTACGCAATCACATGTATACAAAATTCAAGATTGGTGAAACAGCCATATGCACGCAGACAGCAGAGCACATACTCCAAGACTGCCCAAAATTTAACATATCAAGGCAAACCTTCTGGCCTAGAGAGACAACAGTGGACTATAAACTCTATGGACCGCTGTGTTGACTGAAAAAGACAATTCAATTCATACAAGAGACAGCATTGCAGTTATATTTCAAGCGAACGAAAGAAGAAGAAGAAGATCACGTCCTCTTAAAACATGAAGGCATTCATTATTTGCCCCCCCCCCCTTTCCCTAACTTTTCAATTATCCCAGACGTTGTCGGTCCAACTTTGTTAGTTTTTCACTTTTGTTTACAGAGGCACTGTAACGACTGAAATACTCTGCTTTCCTATATCTCTAATTAGCTGTGATGGTCGGATTGCTTTCCTTCTTGTATCGGAAAGACTATTGTCCCATATTTGTGTCAGTTTGCCTAAGATCCAATTCAATTAGTTAGTTAGTTAGTTAGTCGCGGTTCCAACTTCACAGCAACGGGTCGTCCCCATTATGCTCCGTTCCTGTGCCAGTGAATATCACATAAAACGCTCCCCACTGCCCAATGTGAAAAGTAGAAAAGACAGGAGTCTTGACAAACAACAGCCCGCACAGATACACTGTGCATAATGTTGCCACCAGAATGTCAACACAATAGACCCCCACGAAACATCCAGTTTATCTCTGATGGAATCGGCAGTCATTTTCCCATCTGGATGTTTCCTAGATGTTCACCCACACAGTCCACGAAAATACAGTTCATCGTCGATGGCAGTGGCAGTCAACCAGAAGCCCAGCAGCCACGCATTTCTGCATAAGGCAAAAACCGGTCAACTCTGGGACATAGCCAGCTGCCATCGCTTCGAACATGCAGTCACTTTCCAAAAAACCTCGGGCAGATCCAAAAGCATTTCACATGAACCTCACAGCTCACAGTGTCGCGCCACGCACTCACTCAGTAGCAGGGCGACGGAACCATAGCCTCCTTAGTCGCCTCTTACGACATGCGTGGTAGGCTACAGTGCTGCTATTCTTTGCTTCCCTTATGGGCCGCGGCAACACACGGGAGAGATCCAATTCAATGCGTTTCTTGAAGAAACTTGTCCCTATTGGTTATATTGAATACTAGCTATTCTTTCGAACATACTACATAGAATGCAATATTCCCTTCATTGTACAGTGTGACCTCTAGTGTTAAAAAAATTGTCTTGAAATAGTTTCCTACTAGGCAATGGTAAACTACTGCACGTAAACTTGCCAAGGAATCACAAACAGCCAAACATCTGCTGGGGTTGACTGTAAGGTCCTGTAAAGGATGTGCGCCTAACTTTAGATTCTTGATACTGGTCTATGATGTGATAAGGCCATCACATGTTGAAGGTCTGAATGCACAGAGGAAGAGGTGGCCAGTCCTTCCGTCACTTGGCAAGGGACAAGAAAAGGCGTAGAAGCCTCGTACAACAACCGTTCTCATGACATTATCGGCTCACTTCCCTTTCCCTACGTTGACGTGTCGCTTCCACCTGTGTTGCTTTCGCTTGCTTTATGTCAGTGATTGCATCCAGGATGTTGTTATTCGTAAATTGTTTGTAGGATCTCCTAATGCCCGTGGAAAACGCTGAGTTGTTGCTTTTAGGATTTTGCTTGCTAATTATAAATTTATTGTCTCACCACTCTCCTTATTGTGTTTGTTAGGCGGTGGGCATATTGTGCTTTATATAGACGTCAGTTTACTTTTTGGTAGTTCAACCATATTTCCCATCAGAAGCATAAATTTTGGGAGGGATATATAATAGTGGACATTGGTTTGTGCTCATTGATAACATGTAGTGGGCAAGAGTCAATCAGGTCAGATCAGCAGAATGTTAAGTCAAGGTGACTGAATAAGAATTGAACTTCATATAGTAGAATTGGTGGAAATCACACGTCGCTTCCAGTATGTTTCCTCTTCAGTTGTAGGCCATATAAGCATACGGCTTATTATACGAAGAAAAGGCAGGACAGAAAAAACACAGAAATTATCCTCCAGAAACGTCAAGCATTCTTTGTCCACATTGTCAAAGAACATTTCGAGCCAAAATAAGCCTTATCAGCCATCTTAGAACCCACGGCTCCATACCTTCAACTCCACTGGATGAAATGAATGGTCATCATCATTCTTGATGGACAAACAACAAGCATACGGCGATAGATATCCTTTGATGTCGTCAATGACCAGGGTTGTGTGATAATATACTGCACTTTGTGTAGCTCTGGCAGTTTATGTTTAATTTGAGGTTGATTGTACACGTTGTATTCTGTTTATTTATTACCACCGTGTCTTATGGGAATTTGTTGTAGGCTGTGGTGATGTTTTTTTGTATACCACTATCCTGTATATCATAGTTATGACACGACAATCTACAATCAAAATATGAATAAAATTGGGTGGAACTGCGGCAAAGTCTACAATCAGTGCACTAGTTGGGATAGTTTGTGTCAGGACACTCACAGGCGTAGTTTGTGTATCCAGACACCCCTGTTTATATCATTTCTTTACCACAAGATTCATAGCCACAAGTAAAGTATATGTATCCAAACAAAAGGATTATATATATATATATATATATATATATATATATATATATATATATATATATATATATATATATATATATCAAGTGCCGAACCGACTAGCGTAGGCGTTCATGACTCTCCACAGATCTCTCTGTCTTTGGTTTTCTGGATCAACTCTACCGTTGATATTCCTCCATGCCACCGTCTCAATTCATCCAGCATCATTTCTTGTGGTCTGCCTCTGCCTCTCTTCCCCTCGATCTTTCCAGTTGTCACGATGTTCTGCATCGCCTCTCTTCTCATCACATGACCAAAAAAGTTGTTTGCCTCTTTCTTATTGTTGTGTATAATGTTCTAGTTTCGCCAGGTTCGTCGTTAGTTACTTTGGCAGTCCAAGGAATTCGCAACATTTGTCTAAGGAACCACATCTTTGTTGCTTCCAATCTCTTCCTAATTTGTTCATTTATATTCCAAGATTCATAGCCATACAGCAAAACAGGTTCTATATCGCACCTCAGCACTCAATGTATTATATTCAATGATAGCGACTTATTGCATAAGATATTCTTCATTTTTTGAAATGCAGCCTTTGTTTGCCCTATTCTACTCTTTATCTCTGTTGTACATCTTCCATCCGATGTTATAAATGTCCCTAGATATTTAAAACTATCCACTTGGTGAAGAATTTTCCCTTCTATCTCTATTTCACATTTGGGTGTCATCTGTTTCTTTGATACCACCATTGTTACTGTTTCCTTGATATTCAAGTTACTACAATGTCCAACAATTGTTGTAGATCTGTTGCATTATCCGCTATCAATACTGTGTCATCTGCATAGGGTATATTATTTATATTATAACCTCCAAATATTATTCCTGGATTTTCTTTGATCTCTCTCATTATTACTTCGCTATAGAGGGAGAAGAGATCTGGTGACAAAACACAACCCTGTGTTCATAATGTCCTTGTTTATTTCCCATTTTAATTTCTGCTGTTTGGTTCCAGTAAATATTTTTTTATTATTCTGAGATCTTTCCCATCAATGTTAATATCTTCCAACATTTTAATCAGTTCATCATGTTTTACTTTATCAAATGCCTCAGTATAATCTATGAAGCACAAATATATGTCTTTCTTTGTCTCTACTGATCTTTCTAATAGTGTTCGTAATGTGTATATTGCATTGTTTGTACCGTTTCCTTCAACAAATTCATACTGTTCTTCACCAATTTCCATTATTATTTTCTTCCTTGTTCTTCTCATTATAATTCTGAGTAGAAGCTTAGTAACATGATTTATGAGGTTAATTGTACGAAAATCTTCGCATTCATGTATGTGTGTGTGTGTGTGTGCGTGTGTGTGTGTGTGTGTGAGAGAGAGAGAGAGAGAGAGAGAGAGAGAAAGAGAGAGAGAGAGAGAGAGAGAGAGAGAAAGAGAGAGAGAGAGAGAGAGAGAGAGAGAGAGAGAGAGAGAGAGAACGAACGAACGAACTTTATTTTAAAAGGGTAACAAATTTGGCACGCAGGCCCGTCTTACATTCGGCCCTTTTGATCACTCATCTTTCATTCATCAAATGTGCATGTTACATTTACATAGGGAAAAAAACCATTGTCAAATTGATTTTGTAAGCATAAACAATGCATATTACGCATGGTACAACAGTGAGAGAGAGAGAGAGAGAGAGAGAGAGAGAGAGAGAGAGAGAGAGAGAGAGAGAGAGAGAGAGAGAGAGAGAGAGAGAGAGAGAGAGTAGCTCAGAAAATAAAAGAGGAATAAATGAGATAAGACAAAAAATATAACAGATTCCAGGGACATGTTAGAAGATGAATACGAACGCAGATTCGTAGCAGATAAAACGACAATTATACTTGTCAATTCCTTTCCTTGAACAGCGATGTACAGCAGGTGACAACACTACAGCCACCACTACTCAGGACACACCAAGAAAGGACTTATGTCGAATAACATAATTGATCCAATCGGTGTAGAAACAGTGGCAAATTTCCTGTATGTATGTTATCAAACTGTATATCTAATGATTACACATTCAAACGTTGGCAAACTGGTACAACATAAGCACAAGCTAGCAAATCCCTCTGCGTTCGTACAAGTCAATGATCAGACATCGATGCAGTCATCAAGCATGATAAGGAGATCAATAAAGATGTTTTAAGTAGGCCTCGATTGTGAGGAGCGCAACCAGTGCCACCATTAAATGGCGAGCGACAGCGCATTAAATTAAACTTTTGGAAATGTCATATAAACATACTACAAAGAATATGACTATGGAAGAACTCTCCATATTCAGTAAAACCAACAACCATACCAGTTCATTGCCGAGCTTACATACAAAATTAGATGATGCTTCGCGATTCGAAGCTCTGAAAATAAGGCGTGAACACTAAATTTCTGTCTGTACTTAATCCGATAAATAGAGATTAATTAACACTAGTATTTTTTAATTTGTATTTATTTATTTATTTATGTATTTATTTATTTATTTATTTTATTTTATTTATTTATTTTGCGGGTTTAGAAGCTACTTAATTGCTTGCGGAGGAGACATGCGTACTAGTTTAAGATCTGATACAAGACGATTCACCGCTGACGATGTGGTAGCACAACTTGTTTTCAGTGTGGCCTTGGGGAAACTGACATTCAACCGAAATTACTTTGTGGTATCGATAGCGCACTGAAGCGATTGATTACCCAACATGATACGACGCTTTCCTTGAAAACCAGCTTTGAAGGGATGACTCATTTGTTTTGTTCATCTAAACTTGTTAAAATAAAATGTTATTATTTGATGGGGCGTTGTTTGCCATTCCTGAAGGCTTGATCACGCGCACGCGTGTGTGTGTGTGTGTGTGTGTGTGTGTGTGTGTGTGTGTGTGTGAGTGTGTGTGTCTGTGTGTGTGTGTGTGTGTGTGTGTGTGTGTGTGTGTGTGTGTGTGTGTGTGTGTGTGTGTGTGTGTGTGTGTGTGTGTGTGTGTGTGTGTGTGTGTGTGTGTGTGTGTGTGTGTGTGTGTGTGTGTGTGTGTGTGTGTGTGTGTGTGTGTGTGTGTGTGTGTGTGTGTGTGTGTGTGTGTGTGTGTGTGTGTGTGTGTGTGTGTGTGTGTGTGTGTGTGTGTGTGTGTGTGTGTGTGTGTGTGTGTGTGTGTGTGTGTGTGTGTGTGTGTGTGTGTGTGTGTGTGTGTGTGTGTGTGTGTGTGTGTGTGTGTGTGTGTGTGTGTGTGTGTGTGTGTGTGTGTGTGTGTGTGTGTGTGTGTGTGTGTGTGTGTGTGTGTGTGTGTGTGTGTGTGTGTGTGTGTGTGTGTGTGTGTGTGTGTGTGTGTGTGTGTGTGTGTGTGTGTGTGTGTGTGTGTGTGTGTGTGTGTGAAGATACGCGGAAGTTAACGATTAATTAATCGATTAATCGTTAATTTGTTTTAACGATTAATTTTTCTTTAACGATTAATCGAAAACTTTTCTCCCATCACTTATGCAAATGAACCGGATGTCGAAAAATTATCGAACATTTTAAACATAGTGCTGCAAACACAGCCGAGTTGCAAAATTGTACTGAGTCACCATTGCGTAAGCTGCAGCAAGATGTAACAACAAGATGAAACAGTATGTTTATTATGCTACAGAGTCTTCTACATGTCAGAGAAGCATTAACTGTCTACATATCAGATGAAAAGAAGCAATACAAAGGTCCAAAACTGTCAGGTTCAAATTGGGAGAAGATTTCGAAATATGTCAAAGTTTTGGACTTATTCTGTCAGACCACGGTCCTGCTTGGCGGTCAAGATTTTGTTTCATGTAGCTGTGTATTGCCACTGCTATCATCGTTGACAAAGCATATGACTGTACACGATGATGATCCGGGCTACATAGCTAAATTTAAGACAGCATGTATTAATGACTTCAGTGAACGTGTAGCTAATATGACAAGTATTTAAATACTACAGATTGCAACAGCACTTAATCCACGCTACAAATACCTGAAGTGTTTGTCAAAAGATGCAAAAGAACGAAGTTGGTCACGTATTGAACAACAAATAGCATTTAATGTTCATGATGTGCAGATGGAGGCTGCTGCAACGAATGATAATGACATTGACAATGAAACTATATGTGGACCAAAAGAAGAGAGTATTAAGCTAATTGGGTCTGAAATGGATAAGAAAGTTGCTGAATCGGTTGACCCTTTACAATGGTGGAAAATTTACTCTAACTATCCTGGCACACGGACCTCAAGAATCTTGAGGCAGCGTACATGTGGATTTACCACCCTTAAGACACTCGATATATGGGAACTTGAGTGGCACTGTAAACGCATACGAAGCTATAGCCACTCCTTCAACTTCCTAGCTCTGGACAAGAGTGGTGATGAACAATTTGTCTATGATGAACATTTACGCCCAGATTAACAATCAATTCTAGGTCACTCAACTCTAGAAGATACAGATCCGGTCCTATCCTATGATGTTTTCTTTGACGGCCTGAGAGTGTTTGGGCTAGACCAGTGTTTCCCAACGTGGGGCCCACGCCCCACAGGGGGGCAATTCGATTGTTAAGGGGGGCAATTCGAAAATGGAAGAAATCGGCTGGATATAACAAAACGGGGAGACTTAAGACTGAAGTTAACTAAATTGGAACCTGACATACAATCTCTTTTTGCAGCAAGCATCAAGAGCAAGGATCTCACAAAATTTAAATAATTACTAATAATTAAAATAATATAGAACAATCTTTCATTAAAATTATTTTGTACTTGAATTTCAGTTCTCCATTATATGTTTTGAAAATTTACTTACTGTGTTTGCTCAATAATTTCCTAGTGATTTCTCCCTAAAACCTATCGGTCCTTTGGCTAGGATCGGGTGCATTTGCTGCTCTCCCCCCAGTAGTACGCCTGGTCTGGTCGGGGGCCGGGTTGATCAAATATAAACCCATCATATATCTTCACCTTAGATGTGGGCCTGGTGGACCACTGTGGGAAATAGCTCACAGTGAGACTATGGGTCCACAATAAAAAAGGGGAGGCGGGGGAACCAGCTTGTTTGGGGTAACCGACAAAAAAAAAAATTCACCCAACACAACTGACACACAGGGACGCGGGACCTGGGGAGGGGGTGTGGGGAGGGGCGGCTCTGGCCCCTCTGGGAACCGTGAGCCCTTCTAAAAAAAAATTCAAGTTTCTTTAGTGAACATTTCAATTTTTGAATATTAAAAATGATGCATATGTTGGGAGGGGGGGGGGCATAACTAGTTTAGAAAGGCTTAGGTGGGGCATAGCACAAAAAAGGTTGGGAAACACTGGGCTAGACGATAACTTTCATGCCTTTGTCAAATACAAGGATCTGGCAATGATTATGTTTTACGATCCGCTCGACCCCAAACTGACGCACCCAAAGCCAATTTCAAAAAGGCGGCAAGGCATCAAGACAGCGATCAATTTGCGGCAGTGGACTGCCAGCGATATTCCGATCTATGTAAGAGCCTGGATATGAAAATCCCCCCGATGTTCAGAATCTACTCCTTTGGGGAAGTCCTGGGCGACATGCGAGAGACGAGCATGTTCGATGACAAGTCCTTGATACAATATCTGGACATTCTGAATTAAACTCTGGTTATAACTTCCAAGCGAACCTCCAATGCACCCAAGCTGTCGGTTACAAAATCTAAATGCACTTTAGCTAGAATATTTAGCTTCACAAACACAAGGCTAATTCATAAATTCCACCAGGTCTATTGACATACTGCAGAAGTCATGTGTGTTGTCTGGTTGTGTCAATGTGTAATTTGGTCACATGTCATACTGCAGAGCTCAACGTTTATAGTTAATCAGATTACTGATGTCGTTACTGCTTCGTTTGGTGCTCAACTATCGACCAGCGAGAGTTATGTTTCCATTTTATAGTGACTTTAACTATGTACTTACTATTTGATAGATTTTTTTTTATTACATTGGTTTTGTTCCCTATATACATGCATATACTGTGTTCGCCAGGAATGAGGCGCTGGAACTTTTGTTCCCTATATACATGCATATACTGTGTTCGCCAGGAATTTGGCGCTGGAACCTCATGCCCCCGGGTAGATTGGGCCTTTTAGCTATTACAGCGACCAATTTAGGAGATGTAAAATTCCGATTATAAACCTCCAAGGTTAAGGGGGACCGACATGCCGAGGACTGAATGGCCACGGGTAGTTGGTAGTGAACGTGGAACGACTGGTATGCGGGCGGGGCGGCGCCAGGCGTATGGACTCCTGCGGGACATCCCCTTCCCCTTCCCTAGTAAGCAGGCAATGCTAGGGTGACCGTTTTTGTCCTGCAATATACAAACTTTGCTTATGGATTTAATTAAACACTGTAATCGTCGCCGGAGCTACGGAGCACACATCTTTCAGAGGCTAGCGAAGAGAGAGTGAGGAGGGGAAGGCGAGGAAATGGTTTGAGAAGAAGGCATAGAAATAGGAGGACAAGCGGCAGGAGAACAAGACGAAAAATGGAGAGACTAGATTTCACCCATGTAAGAGTGGGATACTGGAACTATCGCAATGCCAGGCATAGAGGTCCTGTATTGGAGAGGCTAATGTATGATTTTGATGTCCTCATGCTCCATTGGTTAAATACAGACAAATACTATTGTCCTGGATACGTCAGTTATATAAACCCCACTGGGCAGAAGAGACATGGGCAAGGTCTCCTGGTGAAGAAAGGAGTGAAGCGTGTGGCACTTGACTTGAACCAATGGAACCACGGTGCAAGAGAGGTCCAGGGTATACAAATGGAGATTGGTGGCCTAAGTGGAACATCATAAATGTGTATGCCACAGTCGACTGTTTTGTCAGAAAGGAACACTGGGACTGGCTTAAGGAATTGGAGGAATTACCAGATGATAGGCTACTCATATGTGGAGACCTCAATGCGAGGAACAGAGATTGGGACAGTAGTGGAGAAAACTGACAGGGAATTGCCCTTGCGTATGCCATGGTGGACTCCGATGTGGTCTGCATAAATAATGGTAGGCCGACTAGAATGCAATGAGGCCTGGCGATGCAGACACTGCTATTGATTTGGCACTTGTCTCCCAGTCATCAGCTCTTGATTTAAAGTGGACTGTATTGAATGACCATGGGAGTGATCACATGCCATGCTCAGTCCTGATCTCTAAGTCCAGGAAAGTTAAGGCTGGGAGATCGCGCAAGACCTTCCGATATGAGTGGACCGACAGCCTTCTTGGACGCCTCAGTCAGGGGCATGCAACAGGACTGTTAGAACACCTTTTTTGCAGCCGCCATGGTGGACCCCAGAAGTAGACAATGCTTGGAAAGCAAAGAGAGCTGCAGTGAAGCAGCTAAGGAAAGCGTGACAGACACCCCGAAGCTCACGAGAGGAAGTGGACACAGCGGGACTGGTGTGCCTTGCCAGTGATAAGACCTGATCGCTCGGGTCCACATCGATTGACGGACGTTAGTCGCGGCGATGGGGAAAATCTACAGCCTACGATGGGTGACGTTGTAATATTCTGTTATGATAATTTGGCCGTGCACAGTATGTGCCGCGTGGTTACACACCCGCTTCACACGCCAGTGATCCGGAGTTTGTTTCCGGATCCGGTCAAGGATATGCACTACTAACGAGCTCAAACGAGAGCGAAACCCGAGTCTAGTGCTTCCACATTGACGTGGATAGGCCTTAGGTTCATACCGGAATACGATCAGTGTTGCCAGTGGTGGGTTGGGCTCAATATTTAAATCTCAAATCCAGAAACAACCAAATTCGTAAATTTTTCAAAAGTTAACTATTAAATTTAAATTAATCGGTCGCAGCCCATATATATATATATATATATATATATATATATATATATATATATATATATATATATATATATATATACCAACATCAGAAGAAAGAATTAATCGTTTTTAAATATTGACAAATAGAACAATATATCTGATAACATGGTAAGAAAAAAATGACAAATAAAGAAAGCTTAAATAAATTACACACGAAGCGAGACTAAAAATTCCATGAGATAATGGTTCCATAAATAAAATATTGTGGGCACATAAAAAAGACATTCATTCATTATGTGCTATGTCGATAAGCGTGGGCGTTTATATTTTGCCATCTCACGCTGTCACCACAGATGTGGATCAGCTCAGTGTTCTTGCCTCGACCATAGCACGCGGCCAAGCAATCCAGATATTTTCTTCTCTGCCTTCCCCTTGGTCTCTTTACCTGGGTCTTGTCATTTGTCACCACGTTCTCCAATTTATTTCTTCTCACAACGTGGCCAATTTTGACTGTCTAAGTCTAATTTCTCTAATCAGTTTACGGTTTTAATTTGGTCATTGGTTTGGTTTTCTGTCGGCCCATAGTATTCTTTGAATTTTCCTCAGAAACCACACTTCCACTGCCATCTGATTTTTTTTTAATTTTTTTATTTTAGCTTGTCTGCTCACATCCATACAAGTGTACTATCTAGCAACTCTACACTCTTTTTCTCGTTGCAATTAACATCTTTTTGTTGATCAGTATGTTTTCTTTCTTGCAAAAGGCTACATTTGCCAAGGCAATTCTAATCTCTTCAAGACATTCCCCATCACATGTTATGACTGTTCCTAGATAAATGTCCGGATGTTTAAGAATATTCTTATTTACTAATATATTACAATGGGTATTTCCTTCTTCTTAGGGACAACCATAACCTGTGCATAGAAACTTGTTTATAACAATATTAGTTGGACATGTGCAAACTACCATAATAACAATATTACAGAACCAAGTGACAAACAAGTATTCCGGAGTAAAACAGCGGTTTAATATTGAGGATAACATACAGAGATGGAATGGACAAGAGGTGTTGACGTGTGCCGGTATATATATATATATCGTAGGTTTGCCCCTCATTTTCATTTTGCGGAGTATTTCCTTATATAGCCATATGAGACGTCACACGGCTCCACCCAAAATCGGCTCGCCCAATATCGGCTCCGCATTGACACGGAACAGTCATAATATCTGATGGGAGGATGCATTGTGGAGATTAGACCACGAATCGCCATAGCAAATTGAAAAACATACTGACCAATAAAAAGATGTCAATTGAAACGAGAAAAAGAGTGTTGAGGTGCTACATAGAGCCTGTTCTTTTGTATGGATGTGAAACATAGACAATAAACAGTCAAGCTGAAAAACATCTGATGGCTGCAGAAATGCGGTTTCTGAGGAAAACTCAAAGAATACCATGGGCAGACAGAAAAACCAATGACCAAGTACTACAGTAGACAAATGAAAATCGTAAATTTATTAGAGAAATTAGACGTAGACAGTTAAAATATTTTGACATGTTATGAGAGAAAATGGATTGAAGAGCTTAGTGACAACTGGCAAGATCGAAGGGAAGAGATCAAGGGGAGGACCGAGAAGTACATTCCTGGATGGCTTGGCCAAATCGCATGGTCGAGACAGGAACATTGAGTTGATCCCCGACTATGGTGATCGAGTGAAATGGCGAATCATGACCGCCCACGCTGTCCGACATGGCACATGATAGATTGATTGATTGATTGTCAATGCGGAGCCAAAGGGATATAACACATATATAACCACTCGACTGTTTTTTATTTTAATATTACTTCCCTGTATTTTTTTTTAATTTAAAGATCGAATTTATTAATATGGCGGATATTATTGGTCATAGTGGGTGGTGCTTAAACACTATCATCATACGAGTTTCAGATAGTTAAATGAAAACTTAAAAAAGTATAGATGGCCGGTATTATTGGTTGTAGTGGGTATAGATTAGTGTCATCATGGTTAAGGGGTGGGTGATTGGTGAAAAAGCTAGATAAACACTATCATCACACGGTTGTCAGATCGTTAAATAAAAACCTTAAATAAGTAAAGATGTTCGGTATTAGTAGTTGTATTGGGTATGGCTTAGTGTCATTCGATGTTAAGGTATGGGTGAGTGGAGTAAAGGCTAGATAAGTTATTTTAATCATTGTTAAAGGGCGGGCGAGTCGCGAAGTGGCTAGATTGATGCGTCGGTTCCTTATTAAGAGACGGGGGAGGTGCTAGATAAAGGCTTCCATTCTTTGATAAAGGGTGGGTGAGTGGGGGAACGGCAAGATAAGCTCTTTCGACCATTTTTAGGGGGTGGGCGAGTGGCGGCGTGGTTAGATAAATACGCATGATCCATGTCACGGGATGTGGTGGTCGAGTGGAGGAGTGGTTACATAATGTTTCCATTCTTTAATAAGGGGTGAGTGAGTGGTGGAAGAACTAGATAGGTGACGCCGATGGCTGGCGTGACTAAGGGTATGACAATGTGTTCGCCGTGGCAGAGTGTATGAACCAATCGGCACTGCAGTGGGTATGACTCATATTTTATGTATGGTTCGCTCGCTATCTCTTTCGATCCTCTCTCTCTCTCTCTCTCTCTCTCTCTCTCTCTCTCTCTCTCTCTCTCTCTCTCTCTCTCTCTTTGGCTCTTGTGCGACATTTGTGTGACATCAAATTTGTCTGAATATTGAGTGTACGTGGCATGTGTGTGCTTGAACTTTGAAGTGATTATATCCTTCTGTTTATCTATCTGTCAATTATACAAGTCTGCAGAGCTCGCGCCTACCTCAGAATTAACGCAAACACACAACATCCACTGCATAGTGAAATTAGGAAGGTGAAGGGCAGCAGGTTAAAAAGAGGACGGTCGTGGATGGGTCAAGCCGAAGACATTCTTCAACAGGTGTGTTCACTTGAGGACTTAGAACCTGGCGAGGAGTGGGTGCAAGTGCCAACAGACTTCTGCACATCCTTTTCAGTTTGCATCCAACTTGACAGAAAATGCAGACAAGAAAATCCGGCTGCTGTTGAGGCTGAAGTACAAGCGTTGATTTTCGAGAATTCGCTAGACGGTGACGCGGTCATCTACACAGATGGGTCGGTCGTCCGACATGTGAGAAGCTCATGGGCCTTTACAGCTCGGGCCGGAGGGAGAATTGTGAAGGAGGACTCTGGTGCTTTTACTGAAACCACAAGTAGCCTGACCATGGAAGTCATGGCAGTAAGTAAATCAATAACATGGCTCGAGACACAGACATTCACTAGGGCTTGTTTCCTTAGCGACTCAATGAACATGATCAAGAGGATAGAGGAGGGGTCGATCCGAAGAGAATGGTTGCTGCCTCTGGAGCGGTCTCGACTGGCAAAGATTAGTTTCATCTTCGTGCCAGGGCATGCGGGAGTACAAGGAAATGAGCGGGCTGACAAGCTCGCAGGTGAGGCTACTGTGGAGGGCGGACGCGCCATGGACCAGGCCGACATTCTGAATGCTCTACGAGAAGTAAGACTTTTGCGAGAACCAAGTGATGACTGTGAATCTACAACAATGGCCAGACTGCGAGAGCAGCAAATTAAAAGAGGTTTGGCCAAACAAGAACACTACGCAGGAAGCCAAAGAAGATTGATAAACCAACACAGAACTGGCGTCGTTAGCCGCTACACGCTGCGGGATTTGCTGAGGAGGGGATCCGAGCACTTATGGACTGAATGGTTCGATGTGCAATGAGGATGATCTGTCGACTAACTAACTAACTAACTAACAGTTCCTCTTCTCCGTGCAGATGGGGGAACATGGGTCACCGAAAAGAAAGAAATCCTTAAACGCTGGGCAGAGCATTTCAGCTATATCTTAAATGCAACTTCCTGCTTCGATGATGAAACACCATCAACTGCATTTTTCAAGTTTCCACTAATGATACACTTGATGACCTGCCAAACATAGTGAAAGTAAATAAAGCCGTCCAGCAGCTTTCCAGTGGAAAGGCGACTGATCCTGACTTTATCACAACAGAGGTATACAGTGCATGTGGGCCGGTCCTAATAGAGCACTTTCACTAAGTCCTTACAAACACATGGGTGAACAAGACTATGCCACAATATTTCAAGCACGAGTCAATAGTCAATCTTTTCAAACTTAAAGGAGTCCGCCAGTCCTGTGACAACCATCGAGGCATCTCCTTGCTCTCAAATGCAGAGAAGATACCCACCAGAATTCTTCTCATTCGCCTAACGGCTCATCTCGATCAAGGTCTTATCCCTGAGAGTCAATGTGGCTTCAGAAAAGAACGAGGAACTGTTGACATGATTTCCGCTGCAAGGCAGCGGCAAGAGAAATGTCAGGAACAGAAATCTTAAATGTTCTCCACTTTCATTGACCTTACCAAGGCTTTTGATACAGTCAGCAGAGAAGGACTGTTGAAGTTTATGGCAATATATGGCAATCAAGGAAAGTTTGTCCAAATAGTGGGGCTATTTTAGGCAAGAGTACAGTAAAATGGTGAACTCTCTGAGCCCCTTCCTGTAACCAATCGACTGAAGCAAGGATGTGTCCTGGCACCAACACTGTTCAGCCTCATGTTTTCAACCATGCTGACGAATGACTTCGAGAACAACGACATTGGAATAGACATCAACTACCGCATGGATGGAAAGTTGTTCAATCTCAGAAGGCTGAAAGCTAAAACCAAAACCAACAGCGACACCTTCAGAGACCTTCTGTTTGCTTATGATTGCGCTCTATATACCAACTCAGAGGCATCATGCAACACAGCTTTGCATGAAAGCTTTTGGAATTCATCTTTCCACCTGGGAGACTGCTGCTGAAGACCGTAATACGTGGCGTACATCATTACATAAGGGTTCAATCACTTGTGAAGAAACCAGGACTGCAAGAGCTGTGAAGGAAAGGCTGGACAGAAAAACCACTGCAGGAATTCCTGCTCTTGGAACGTGAAGCATTCTTTGAACACATTGTTACGGAACATTTCGAGCCAAAATATGCCTTATTAGGAATCTTAGAACTAACGGCTCAATACTTTTAAACCCACTGCATGAAATTAATGGTCATCATCATTCTTGATGGACAAACAATAGTTAGTTAAAAAGGTAAACTTGAATTACTAAAAGTAATAGTATTTTTTTCTGCATATCCTATGTACAGGACATCGCTGTCAACACAAGCATATTATCGCTGTTGTTGATTTCTAGGCAAGATTACGCTCAGTAGTTTGCAATTGCTGTCTGAGCGACCGGATCACATACTCCCCTCTAAGTAACCAACGCGACGCGATCCGCTACTTAATCTGGCGCAGCTGCGTTACCCTACGTATATATACGGGAATGCGGAGAAAAAAGTTAACGCCTTAGCCAGGGAGACCAGCAAATAGTATACACGATGTAATATTAAAAATAGCATTTTTGCTATTTACAGTGTAGAAGTAAAGATGGTGGCACGGGTTAGGAGGTCTATTATCAACAGCTTTTATGCATATTTGAGATTCCAATCGTCAGAAGACCTTGGGTTTTCCCACTATATATCTAGTGAAAAGTGGCCGACTTTGTATTATAATAGAGGTTTTTTACTGTTTGTGAAGGAGGATTCTGGTTCTATTGCTTTGACCACAAGTAGCCTGACTATGGAAGTCATAGCAGTAAGTAAAGCAATACCATGACTCGAGACAGAAAAAGAACAGACATTCACTTGGGCATGTTTCCTCAGCGATTCCATGAGCATACTCAAAAAGATAGAGATGAAGTGGATCCGAAGAGAGTGGTTGCTGTCTCTGAAGTGGTCTCGACTTGCAAAGATTAGTTCCGTTTTCGTGCCAAAGCATGCGGGCGTTCAAGGAAATGATCGGGCTGACAAGCTCGTCGATAAGGCTACTGTGGAAGGTGGACGCGCCATGGACCAGTCAGGCATTCTGAATGCTTTATGAGAAGTATATCGTTCGCAAGAACCAAGTGATGACTGTGAGTCTACAAACATGGTCAGGATGCGAGAACAGCAAATTAAAAGAGATGTGGCCAAACAAGAACACTATGCAGGGTGCCAAAGAAGATTGATAAACCAACACAGAACTGGTGTCGTTAGCCGCTAAACGCTGCGGGATTTTCTGATGAAGGGATCCGAGCAATTATGGACTGAATGGTTCGATGTGCAACGAAGATGATCTGTAGAATAACTAACTAACCAACTAACTGTCTGTAGTAGATGGGACATAAACACTATCATCATACCAATGGCGATGTGTTAGAGATACAAAACTCGTCGTCGGTCTGTGTACAGTCACTTAAAGGGGCACATGTCTAAGAAATACATCCGGGACACGTGGCTAATGGGCTACAACCGGACCACGTGGAAACGCTGCTTCCGGTCACATGCATTAGGCTACATTCAGGACACGTGGGTAATGCTTACATCCGGGACACTATAGACGTTAATCCGGTCACATGCATAAGGACACATCCGGGATACGTTGATAATGGTGCATTCGGTCAAAGATGACGGTACAGCCGGACACATGTGTACGGGTACATCCGGATACATGGCTAAGAGGTGTACAACAGAAAAATTGTTGACTGTCGGTTTTCGAACCAGGGGACCTAACTCGTGATGACCACCATTTTTGGGAGTGATGCCACTACCTCGTCAACAGAGCATCGGAAGTTTAAAATGGTCTCTCTCTCTCTCTCTCTCTCTCTCTCTCTCTCTCTCTCTCTCTCTCTCTCTCTCTCCTATATACATTAGGGTAGTCCACGGCATAACATCAAAGGTTATCACGGCATGAATAAACACAAGGCAGCTTCGAATGTAGAATGCGCAACTAAAACAAGTTCATCACAGTGTCCGATTAAGTCTTTCTCGTAGACATAGAGGAGAGATGTGATCACCGATGCCAGTCGGGGAAGGCGTGCCTTTTACTTAACAGCTTGTTAGACGAGTGTTTAGCTCATTTTATCAGCTGTATAATATTACATACCAACACGGCAAGCTGTCCTGGATCATCCTTAGGCGTCTCATGTAACATGACATGTCACGAGCTGTCCTGACCAGCGAAGATATTGCGTCTCAGATCAGGTATTTACGCTTTCATTAATTGTTCTGCCTGTCCATCGGGGTCTTTCCAGCTTTCCCCAGATACCCATTTCTAATGCCAATATATGTTTTCAACTTGTCTGCTCATTGTTCTACGTTTCACACCCAGATAAAAGTACAGATTCTATGTATAACTTCAAAATTCAAATAAGAAAATGTGTTAGACAAATTATTAAAAATGTTGGCCAAATACAGTAAAATTTTAATCAAACTTATAAAAAGTAGGACAATTTGTTACCCAAACTAATAAAACACTTGGCCAAAATAAGAAATATTTCAACCAAGCTTGTAAAAAGTAGGGAAAACGATACCCACATCAACTAAAATGTTGACCAAAATAGGAAATATCTCAACCAAACTTATAAATATGTCGACCAAGTAGGAAAAAAAATGTTAGCCAATCTAATAAAAATGTTGGTCACATTTCGATATAGCTCGACCAATCGTATAACAAGTAAGACAATGTGTTAGTCAAATCAAGAAATATGTCGACCGAAGTAATACAATATGCAAAACGATTGACAAACTAAGAAATGTGAATGACAAAGTAAGAAAACATGACTACCAAAGTGAGAACAATAGTTGCCAAATTAAGAAAAATAATGGTCAAACTAAGAAACATGTATACCCATGGAAGAAATATGTTAGCCAAATGGGGGAATGGATGGCCAAAGTAAGAAATATTTTATTCAAATTTATAAATATCTCATCCAAACTATAAATATATCGACCGAAATAAGAAAATGTGTTACCTAAATTAGAAAACAAAATGTTAGCCAAGTTAAGAAATATCTAGACCAAATTTATAAATAGTAGGAAAATATGTCGGCCAAAGTAAGAACATATTTTAGCCAAAATAATAAATATGTTGGTCAGATCAAGAAATATGGCTACCAAAGTAAGAAAATATGTTAACCAAATAATGAAAAATTTTGTCTAAATTAAGAAAACGTATGGACAAACTTAGAAATATGTATGGCAAAGTAAGAAAAAATGTTTATTAAATTGAGAATAATGATGGTCAAACTAAGAAATATGTTGGGCAAAGTAAGAACGTTGTATACCAAATTGAGAAAATTGTTTGCTAATTAGATAATATGTTACCCAAAGTAAGAAGAACTGATTACCAAATAAGAAAGATGTTTCCTAAATTAGGAAAAAAATATATGGTCAAACTAAGAAATAGGCATGGAAAAGTTTGAAAAAAGTTGCCAAAATAAGAAATATGTTAATTAAATGAAGAAAATTATTAACCAAAGTGAGAAAAATATTGACCAATGTAGGAAAATTTGTTAGCCAAATGGGAAATAAAATATTTTCTAAGTAATGAAATATTTCAACCAAACTTATAAATAGCTCATACAAACTTATAAAAAGTAGGAAAATGTATTAACCAAATGGAGAAAAGGTTGGCCAAATACAGAAATATCTCTACCAAACTTATAAAAAGTAGGAAGAAATGTTTTCCAAGTAAAGAAAAATCTCGTCCAAACTTATAAAATGTAGGAAATTTTGTAAGCTAAATGGGAAAAATATTGGTCAAGTAAAGGAATATCTCTCCAAACTTATAAAATGTAGGAACATTTTAGCCAAATGAAACAAAAAGTATTGGCCAAGTAAAGATATATCTCGTCCAAGATTATAAAATGTAGGAATATTTGTTAACCAAATGGGGAAAAAATTATTGGCCAAGTAAAGAAATATCGCGTCAAAACTTATAACAAGTAGGACAATTTGTTAACCAAATGGGGAAAATATTGGCCAATTAAAACAATATTTCAACCAAATTTATAAATATGACATCCAAACTTATAAAAAGTGGGAAAATGTGGGAACCACATGGGAAACAACATTGACCAAATAAAGAAATATTTCAACTATATTTGAGTGTGAGAAACACAACTAATTAATAAAGTTAACATATCTGCCAGCCAACGTGAGTAGCAAAATTGTTCTGTAAACGACGATTACCTCAAGGAAGGGATATTATAATTAAATGACATGTGTAGGTTTGCGCAATTCGGGTTAACTAGCAGATCTGAAGTTATCAAGTCTATCTGTCTGTCTATCTATTTGCCTGTCTGTCTGTCTGCCTCACACATAACACGCGCGCGCACACACACACACACACACACACACACACACACACACACACACACCCACACTCAAACATACACATAAACACATATGCATTTATTATAATTCATACGAAAAAATAACGTAGAAATTATTAGACGCATAGACAACAGACATTAAAGAAATCCACACACATACAAGACAGATTAACAATTATTGGACACATACACACAAACTAGGCAACTTACAATAAAGAAAGCAACACACATACGCACACCAATAAAGACAAACAAGGTAGAATGTAATTGCTCACACGGACACACGGACACACACATACACACACACGCGCGCGCGCGCACTAGACAATATATACAATGATTAAGCCACGCACATACACAAAAAATAAGTAAGATATAAATTATCAGACACATACAGACACACGCCCACAAGACGAACAAGTTAGACATTATTGGGCGATCACACACACACACACACACACACACACACACACACACACACACACACACACACACAGCGACATGCAATTTAAAAAAATTCACATACAGCCAATCAAGACAAAAAAAGGTATACATTATTTGACACATCAGACAACATACAATGAACAAAGGCACACAATACACGCAGGAGTGATAGGTAGACATTTCTGAACACACTAGATGACATACAATGAAGACATCCACACACATACACGCAAGACAAACAAGGTAGCAATTAGTGGATATGCATAACAGCTTACGTCGAAGACACTGAAGACACATACACGCAATCTGGTGATTCTAATGCGTCCTCTGACCATCCAACAACAGTGCTCCTTCCTAACCCAGCGTCATCACTTTGATCACAATTTAGCTCAAACGATATCATTGTTAATAATTAATCCTGTGTGCTGATGAGGTGGTAGCGGGTTCAACCCTTACACCGGTCAGCTGGGCTAAAATGTTGACTTCTCGTCCTCGACTTGGGACCTAAATTGCAAGTATCTCTGAAGCCGGGGTGGGTTCGCCTGTTGAAGAGGGGAACTGGCAATAGGGAAACCTAATCCTCAAAGCCAACATCAGACAAGTGGACTAGAAGTTGTAGCACGTGTATGGACGCCGTTTGAGTTCAACGTGAACTCACCATTTAAAAAGAAAATGATGCAAGCTTACAGACATTCTACAGACAAATGTTGATATGAATCTGGTAAGAGGTCACGGAGGAAGTTCGTTTACATCAAAAGATGTCCTTGGCGTGTCACTCTCACAGCGCACCTTCCTGTTGCTGTTGTATCCCTGTCCTTCCTAAGTTAGCATGTAAATCGTGGAACGTTTGATCACGGTTGTCAACTCCGTGCCACAGAGCGCATTTCTTTACAGAAATTCACATACAATCACAAGTTCATTTCGTGTATTCGTCTAGTTTAGTTCTCGTCTCCAGTAAATCGGGGTCCTGAGGATGTTATTCCAATTACTGGATTACTGTGAGTGGACAATGTGTGAACCTGACATGCCAAGCTCGTGTCAGTGTTCATGCTTGAATGTTTGAGACATAAAAAGTTAAGGGGCCATGGAGAAATTTTTAAGTGCACTTTTATACATTTAATATTTGTGTCCATTAGTAAATCCCGTATCATTAGTTCTTACCTGGGTTCATAACCATAAAGAGGTCATTGAATATATTTAAGGGATCTGTATACTTTGGTGGAATCTGCAATTGTTTTTTTAAGTCTACCTGACATATATTATTTCATGAGGTTAACAACTAATTCGTTTACAAATATATACACATTCAAATTTTGTCATGTAGTTAATTTGAATAACTAAGACACAAACAATAGACTGCACGATTTACTGCCTGATATATTTCGCTGCATCTCGTCATGTACATACTGCAGAATGCACACAACATAAAGTAAAATAACTAGATAAATCCTTCAAGCTGAAATATACACATGTTCGCACAGTAATGTCAACTGTCTACACGGTATTGTTGAGTGAATTCTGCAGTATGTACTTGACGAAATGCAGCGACATATGCCAAGCAATAAATCGTGCAATCTATTGTGTGTGTCTTCGTTATTCAAATATACACATACGTTACTATTGCACGATTTATTGCCTAGCATAATTCGTGGTGTCTCATCAGGTGCTTACTGCACAAGTCAGTCGACATAACATGCAGCCAACAATGAATCCTTGTAGCTGAAATACAAAATACACATATGTCTAATGAAATTTTAAACTAACTATCGTGCGTGTGTTCGTTTGTGTATGTGTGTGTGTGTGTGTGTGTGTGTGTGTGTGTGTGTGTGTGTGTGTGTGTGTGTGTGTGTGACACACACACACACACAGACACACACATATACACACAAGCAGGAAACACATAGGGGAGGGAGAAATAATAACGTAGATTTAAACAAACAGCAATGCACACGCACACAGGAGAACGTAGCAAAGACAGGAGAAAAATAAGTAGAACACCAAACTGAAACAACGATGCATGCATATATCATCAGCACGAGCACGCTTTACAGGCAGCAGACAGAACAGGACAACCAGAGTTCGGAGAAAATATTGCTAAATGTAATAAATGAGAGAGAGAGATGATGAGTGAGACGGAAAGATAGTAGGAGACAGACAGACAGGCAGGCAGGCAGGCAGGCAGGCAGGCGGGCAGGCAGGTAGGCAGGCAGACAGACAGACAGACGTATGGGAAATACAAAATAAGGTAATGAAAACCAAAGGATAATTACATGCCAATGTGGTAAACGTGTCAACAAGTGTGTTTTGGTAATGTAATCGTTCAGAGAGACCATTCTACGTGAGCAAACATGCGTCGTATGCGCGTGGCTTGCAGTGTTTAAATAAAGTTGTGTATGCGTGTGTGTGTGTGTGTGTGTGTGTGTTATGATATTGACGTGACAACGCTGTACGTGGGAGACGTGGCAACGCAAGGTCTAGCACGTCTGCGTGGCGGCACTTTGGTCGTGTGCTGAAGTCCCTTCCAGGCGGGTCACTGAACTGGGCTTCAAGGTCGATCCGGCCTACAATGGGTAGGAGGACATTTTCTGAGAAGTAACATAGGTCTGTGTAATCCAGTGTTGATTGGTTTACAAATATGGCGCTAGCACCATATATCCATCACTTGCCAGGGTGTGAGGGTCCTATGTATCTTTTGACGCAATGTATGAGCATCGTACATGTAGTGAGCGTAAGTGTACGTGGCGCGTGAGTGAATTTGAATAATATTCATGCGGTCATTATACAATAATAATATGCCTGCGACAGGATGGACTCTTTCTCTATCTCTCTCTTCCTTACTCCCTGTCTCTCCCTCTCACCGTCCGTGCATTTGTGTGAATGTGTTTGTTGTATAATATTATTATGATCATTACTACTTCCTTGTTCTTCTCATTATAATTCTGAGTAGAAGCTTAGTGACATGATTTATGAGGTTAATTGTACGAAAATCTTCGCATTCATGTATGTGTGTGTGCGTGCGCGTGTGTGTGTGTGTGTGTGTGTGTGTGTGTGTGTGTGTGTGTGTGTGTGTGTGTGTGTGTGTGTGTGAGTCGTAGTCGCAGGCCTGCCCACAGGCGGCTCAGGTCATATGGTCGTCTTCTATTGACCGGAGCAGCAGTGGGATTCGGCAGCCCCCTGAGTGACTGAGCAGCCCTCTATAGGAAAGCACTGCTCACCTACATAGCATGAGAAAGGGGCTACAAAAGGTGCCCTAAACATTGTCTGCTCCATCATTACCTAACCAGCTAGCCGCGATTGGCGGGTATCCTATACTGCGGTCGGCATACAAACAAAGGAAAAAAAACAGGTAAAGCTAAAAGAGCTAACCATATTCCCTTGACAATCTGAACTTGGAATGTACGCACCCTACTTGATACAGACGGCGCGTCGGGCCAAGATAGACGAACAGCACTGATTGGGAGGGAGCTGGGCAGGTACAACATCGACATTGCAGCCATGAGCGAGACACGACTTGCAGAAGAAGGCCAAATCTGTGAAGTAGTATAGCAGATGCAGGAGGAAGTGGTTCAGACGGACGACACTGACAGATGACACTTTAATTCCGTCTCAGATTAAATCGTAGTTTATTGGAAGTAGTTGTATCATTTCACGTTCAAAATTACTGGCGTACACACAATCAAAATGCTGTTATAGTCGGGTTTATCACTCGCCCCAGGTGGTGCCCACAACATCATGCGACCTTACTTGATGGTAGTGCGGTCACAACTCACTTCGTTCCCTAGATGCTCGTCATAGCATGACCACCCCTAGTTACCCCATAGCGAAGTGCCCATCCGGACCTATAATCTTCCCATTGCACACCAAGCCAAATCCCCCACTAGAGAGACTCTGTTATAATACCTACTTCACCCAACCAAGACTTTTCCCCGAAAAGTCTTAACCCCAAAACCTACTTTAACATACTCTAATTTCCAAAAACACAGCAAAAAAAATCTAAGTAACATATAACCTGGGACTTTTTATAAGGCCTACCATTTCTTATCACCGGAGTCTTCTTGACTCTTATTATCTTCATTAATCACTACCCCATCATTACTTAACTTCCCTTGAGATCCATAGCCATCCGCTATCACCACCTTTACTCGACCACTCATGGGTTGTCTTATAACTATCTGCCATCACCCTCCAACATTACTTAAGCCTTAAAACTTCTTCTGATTAAGTAAGTTACATTATAGCGCTTACACCCATCTTGAACCCTTTTCAATCCCGCATGGAACTTAGCTATCCGCTATTTCTCTTAGTCATTATAACACCCCCCCCCCCCCCATATTTGTGGACCTTTAATACTTCTTCTTCTCTTCCACAAGCAATCCGCTTAAATCCTCATATGACTTCAATGTTATAATGAAGATGAGATGTATACCTTATCCAAATCAATAAAAAAAAACTTCAACATATCATACTCTTCTGTAAACAATCCATACAACACAGGACAGACAGATAGAGAAATGGTGCGCACCAAGAATAGAAAAGATAGCAAGAAGAACAGTAACATTTATCCTCCCTTTCACACACGAAACTTTATGAAATAAAGTTTTTCAAATAAAAAAAAAAAAAAAAAAAAACCTTATACAAATCTTATAATCTAAAAAATGATTGTTATCTACAACATCTATAAGTATGTGCAATTCTAAAGTAAAAATCTAAACACTTCTGCTAATTTCTAACCCGTATAAGTTGTGCTGTCATTTACAGCCAGTCAAAATACTAATAATGAGTTTATATCTGTAACTTATACACTATATAAGTATCCTCCGCAATCAACTCTCCTCTTTATTTGGCCACGTATCACGGACCCTCACTTTTCTACACAAACCCCTACTTCCTGGCTTTCAATCCATGTTCGCTGTAACCACAGCACCCCAAAAAATAATATTACTGTTCATATATTATGAACATAACTTCTACCCCCTGACATTCAAGCTATAACTATCTTGAGTTATGCTGCAACCACAGCACCCAAAAAAAATTATAATAATACTGTTCATCTATCATGAACATAACTACTACCCCTTGGCATTGATTATACCTAATCTTCGATCATTATAAGTTGTGCTGATTTCCATAGACCCCTTAATGGTCATCCCCCATGTTAAGCTAACCTGAACATGGCGCTCAGTCCAAGGTTGCTCCTGTTATTGCTGACTAACGCAGCACACTAAAATACTATTTATAAGCATTAACCACGTCTACTTTTCCTAAAAAACTGCAAGCTCATCTTCTAGTTGTTTGTCAACCACAGCTACTACAAAATATCTCTTTATCAAATTCTACACGTCTAACCTCATGGCACTTACTCCATGTTTAACCCAGGTTTAGTAAACCCACTCCCAATAAGGCAAGGGTATCTATATTTATGTTCTAAAGTTGTCTAACATTGACACTGAATTTCTTTATGGAGAGATATACTCAATCCCCAGGACCTTATTAACATGGTCATTCAATAAGGACAAGTCTTATTGACCCCGGATATAGTCTTAATTATAGTGTCTAGTTGTACTTTAACATAACTGAACAGTCTGTTTTTATTGCTTAACAAACCCAAGAAAAACACTATACGACAACTCAATCAAAAGGAACTAACACTTCTTCAAACTGATAATTAAAAGTCAAAATCGAAGTAATATGCTAATATTTAAACAAGGCAAATTAAATGAAACCACAAATCATGAGTAATTGGAGACACAGCACAAATCAAAACAGGACATCTTTCCCCCCTTAATTTTTGTACATTGTTTATCCCCTGACATTGTTCAAAATAATATACAATATAAAATAGCAATCATTTCTAACTAACTAAATAACTAAAAAAAATTACTTAGTAATCAAACCAACAATTTAGGAAAACATCATTTGTCACTTTAACGGACAACTAACTCTTATTTACCCGTTAAAAAAATACCAATTCATGTCCAGGCCAAAAATAACAACCATTAAATATAGAGTTTACTGTTATCTACAGCCTATACTCTTACCAACTACAATGATTGTTTCTATACAGAGAACTATCCTGGTATTTCATCAAACTTTCCTATAAAAATAACAACTATTAAACCAAGAGTGTACTGCTATCCATAGGCTATACTCTCACCAGTCACCATCCTATACGCTATCTCTCCTGTTTACTTGTTTCTTCAACAACTCTAAATTTCTGAGATATAATTTTTTTTTCTTTCTATAACAGCCATATCTCTATCAGCGTTTTCACCACAATTTTCATGGTAAGGAGTTGTAATATCTTCACTCATACTATTATCTGCGTCGTGCTCTGATTCTTCATCCATTTCCTGCTTTTCTGTATTTATGTTACTAGCCTCTAATTTTTTTCGTTCAACATCTAGTCTAATTTGTTTGTCTTGATTCCTCAATAACCTTTCTAAAAACCGGGATATCTTCATCGCTGGATGAACCATCTCTAATTCTCTTCATTCTCTTGATTTCCCTCTCTTTTTGTCTATCTATCTTTCTTTTTGATGCTTGTCTGATATTCTTATACGGAGCGTCTAACTCCTCCATAGACTCAACACTATCAACTCTGGACCCATCGTACCGCTCATTTTCATCTCCCACAAGAGTGGTTTTTGTTTTCGGTTTCGTCTCTGACTGCTCACAAGTTTCTTCGTATATGGATGGTGTTGTTGTTTGTTCTGATTCGGCGACCTTTTCAGGTTCCGCGGGAATCATATATTTAACTCGTCTGACTAGTTGTCCTTCCGAATAAAGCCCCTCAGAATAATTATTATCAACTTTATTTTCTTCATCATCACGTCTCAGATGTTCCACATGCGCAAGTGCCAGATGCCCTGTAATTTGGTTCTTGATATAATATGATACTGGGCCAAATTTTTCTAAAATATAATATCCTGAAACCCAATGACTATCAAACTTGGAATTTCTTCTATGTTTTTTATAGTATACCCTATCACCAACTTTAAATTCTTGTAGTTGTGTATTTCGATCTGCGTACTTTTTCTGTCTTTCTCTAGCTTTGACTATATTGCTTTTCACTCTCATATGTGCTTTGTTCATTTCTTGTAAAATCATCTCATGAAACTCCTCTCCCATGTATTTTCGTCGAGGTTTAAGCAAATTATCAATGGGTAATATAGGTTCTCTTCCGTACAACAGATAGAATGGTGAAAAACCAGTACTCTCATTGTGATGTGTTCGTATCGCTCCCAATGCAGGCCCCACGTACAGTTCCCAATCGCTGTCATGTTCCTCGACATTTTTAGCTAATATATTATATAAAGTCCGATGTTGTCTCTCATTTTTCGCATTCGAGGAAGGCCGATAGAAAGAGGTTTTTATGTGGAAAATATTCAATTCTTGCATTAACTTATCAAACTTCTTGTTCACAAACTCTTTTCCATTATCTGTGAGAACTGTCTGGGGACACCCGAATCTTGGTATATATTCCTCTAGAAAGATGTTAATGATGGAATCGGCACCTTTATCCGGAATAGGATACACTTCTGGCCATAAACTGTAACAATCCACTATATGTAACAAAAAGACATTTCCCGAAAACGTTCTAGGGTGAGGCCCTGAAATATCTAGACTTATCTTCTGCATGGGAAATTGAGGAATATCGGTCTCCTGTAAGGGACATTTGATTGTTTTCATATTTCTCAATCTGCATTTTTCACAGGCGTCAACGTGCTTATAAATGCTCTTAAATAAATGTGGCCAATAGTACTTAGTCCTGAGGGCATTGAATAATTTGTCTCGCCCAAGATGACCATTATTATCATGACATGCCTTTAAAACTTCAATCTCTAAATGTTTCGGGATGTATTTCCTCAGTACACCCTCTTCACCCTTTTCACTCACGTAATACAGCTGTCCGTCTTCCTGTAATTCTATAAACTTCTTCTTGAGACATTTTCGCCTGTTTCTCTCAACATCTGCTTTATTTCTCTTACTCTTGGGTCCAGTTCCTGTTCTTCTTTCATATTAAAATGCAGTGAACACGGCTCTTCTATTAGTTGTTCTGAATCGTGTTCTGTCTGTGAACTTCCTAAAGTTTCTCTATTTAATTTACTAGAATCTAATATATTTACTTGCCAATTCAGATCGTCTATCTCCTGTTCACCTTCATCTTCAGTATCCGATGCCTGTGGATATTGAATGCTGGATAACAAATCAGCGCATGTATTTTCCTTACCTAAGATATATTCTACTTTTTCATTATTCCCCTGCAAATTCAGCGCCCTAAAGTTTCTCTATTTAATTTACTAGAATCTAATATATTTACTTGCCAATTCAGATCGTCTATCTCCTGTTCACCTTCATCTTAAGTATCCGATGCCTCTGGATATTGAATCCTGGATAACAAATCAGCGCATGTATTTTCCTTACCTAAGATATATTCTACGTTTTCATTATACCCCTGCAAATTCAGCGCCCACGTTTGTATTTTCCTGTTCTGTACTGGAGCTACTAATAAAGATTTTAATGGCATGTGATCAGTTTTGATTATGGAAGTGGCGTTGTGTAAATAATGATTCAGCTTTTGCGTAGTGAATGGCAAAAGCTTCCTTCTCTACTGTCGTCCACTTTCTTTGTGACCTGCTAAGTTTATGTGAAAGAAAATAGATCGGTCTTTTGTTCTTAATCCCTGGTATTTCTGAGTTTTCTCCATCATATGGTTGAGTCAGGCATGCCCCTATGGCGGTATCTGAAGCATCCGTATATAAAGTCAGTTGTTTATCTAAATCTGGATGTGCCAATAATGAGACTATTGTCAAACAATTTTTAAGAAAATCAAATGCGCTCTGACAATCTTCATCCCATTTGAATCTTGCGTATTTGCAAGTCAGGTTTGTTATAGGTTCAGCTATTTGTGCAAAGTTTGGAATAAATCGTCTATAATATCCACACATCCCGATAAATGCTCTTACTTCTCTCACGTTGGTCGGAGAAGGTAACTCTCTAATGACCTTCACTTTGTCTTGATCGGGCTTGATTCCTTCTCTATCAATAATGTAACCCAGGTACTTAGATTCTGTTTTTAAAAACTCACACTTACTCAATTTCAGTTTAACTTGGTGTAGTCTTAACCTATCGAAGACTAATTTTAGATGTTTCAGGTGGTCTTATACGTCTCCTGATGTATAGATTAAAACGTCATCTATGTATGCCAATGCGAATTTCTGCATCCCTTCTAATACTTGATTCATTAGCAACATATAATGAGAAGGCGCTGTTCTCACTCCAAATGGCATACGTAAGAATTCATAAGAACCCACATGAGTACAGAAGGAACTTTTCTTCTGAGCATCCGGCGACATGGGAATGCACCAGAACCCCGACCTAGCATCCAGCGTAGTGAAGAAAGTGGAACCGTTAAGTAATCCTAAAATATCATCAATCACTGGCAATGGATAAGCTAAATTTTTGGTGATCTTGTTTAATGCCCTGTAGTCGCAGCAAAATCGATGTGGACCGTCCTTTTTGGTCACTATCACTATTGGCGATGACCACTCTGACTTTGATCTTACTATAATTCCTGCTTTCAGCATATCCTCTATTGCTTTCTCCACTATTTCTCTATTTCGTAAAGGAGTTCTATAAGGTTTTAAACTAATTGGAGGATGATTTCCAGTGTCTATTTCCATTGTAACTGTTTTAGTCTTACCCAATTCTAAGTCATTAATTGCAAAAACATCTTGGCTTTCCTTCACTAATTCTTCCAATATATTTTTATATTCTTGTGGAGCTTTCAACTGTGATAATAATTCTTGTTCCCTCTTTAAGAACGGCGTTGCTTTATCTACTGAATGTATTTGAGTTGGGTGTTCTCTCAATGTACGGGGTAAATCATCATTCTGTATTGTCCACTTTTCTTTACGTCTATTTCTAGTATCGTTTCGTTCTCTTCCTGGCACTCTTGACGTTTCTTCTCTTCCTGGTGGTAGTATGACATTAGGATCATTTGCAATTCTGGCAATTACACATCCCCTATACAATTTAATTTCTTTCCTGTATTGTTTATAACCATGACTGGAAAACTAAAGTGTTTGTCTAATGTCATTATTCCGTCAGGGACCTCTAGTCCAGGTTCATCTATTACCTCTCTTTCCAATTCTGTTATCCTGTCTGTCTCATCAAAAAATAAGGACTATTTTTCATTTTTGCCTGTATCAAATTAACAGTTTGTGGTTTTAACGTCATGGACGTTTTACTCTGACTAGGGCCGATACATGCATATCTTCTTCCAAATCAACATAAACATTTTGAAACCTCAGCTTACGCAAATCGAAATAAACCCTTATACAATTCTTCACTAAAAAATCTCTACCTAAAATAATTTTCATGCTTAAGTCTCTGACTACATGGAAGAGATGCTTTACATTTATTCCTCCCAATCTGAAGTTTATTATTGTTTGACCGACCACCCCTAAAGTTTGTCCGGTAACAGAGTGAAGGGTGTCCGATTCTTGAATATCTTGACGTTCTTCAATATGCGGTACAAAATTTTTTTCTTTAATTACGCTGACTTGGGCTCCCGAGTCAATCAGTGTTCTAATTCTAAATGTTCCCACTTCTATTATACATGAACTTGGATCAGTTATATTCACGAAAGTCTGTTTTATCTCTCCAACTTGAGGCCATTCTCTATCTTCTCTGCTGCTCGTGGTCTTTATAGCTGAGTACTTTACATTTTCATTAAATCTAGGGACCTTTTTATTTTACCCCCTATCGTGGGTCCTGTTCAGTAAGTGGGACGCCAGTTTCCCTGGTTTCCTGGCCTTCCAAAATTCCCTTGCATTTCTCCAAAATTTCTATTTGGTCTCCCATTAACAGGAGGATTCCGTGTGTTTAACTGAGCGCGTCTGTTGCCACAACACCTATAACTGTGTCCATTCTGTCCACAATTCCAACAGACCATACCTGTGTTACCTGCTGTCTCTCTTGTATAATTTCTCATATGTCTTCCTCTACCTTGAGCACCTTCATTATTTCCTACCAGTGTCTGTATTTCAGCCCTGGTCTGGTTAACTCCATATCTTCTCCATCCATACCTTGTCTGCCCTACTTCCATAGGTTCTTCTATTCTTTGTTCAATAATGCTTCCTATTTCTCTCCCTACTCGTAATCTAAACCTCCTCCTTAAACTTTCTTCTTGTATGGCTATATCTACTGCCTGCGACAGTCTTGCTGGATTTTCTCTCATCAGCTTAAATTTTAGTCCATCTGATCGTATTCCGTCCACAAATATTCCCACCAGCATTCTTTCTACTTCTTCACCCTGCACATTTTGTCCTAAAAATGCCTCTTCTGCCAGATTTATCAATCTATCGCTATACAATTGTACGCTCTCTCCATTGTCCTGTTTAGATTGCCTCAACACAGAGAATGCGTGTTGGGGATCTGTGATCTCTGCATATGTATGGGCCAGATCGTCTTTAAACTGTTCCCAACTTTCATCTACTCCTGCTTCTAACTTACGTCTGATATTATCAGACACCGGTGTCAGACTAGCTTGATATGCTATTTTCTTCTTCTCTTCGTCTGTAGCTCCCACTAAAAAGCATGTTTTTCAATCGCCACCATCCACTTCTTAAAATGCTTTGCCTGTCCGTTAAACTTTTCTATATTAGTGCCTACACCCTGTTGTTTTAATGCTGTATCTAATCTGGATATGGCTCTCCCTACTCCACCTAGTACCTGCGTTAACGAAGCCTCTTCTTGCACCATGCTGCAATAATTGTAAATTACATCAATCAATTTTCTAATTAATAAACTAATTACCGTGTAAGAAACCTTGTAAAGTCTATAACGCCTTAGTCCAACTATGATGAGTGCCACAGTTCTGTCAATTCAAGCGCACTTTTCAACAAGACCAGCAGCAAACAATTGTCGGTTGAAAGCTAGCACTCCTGGTTGGGCCTCACAAGCAGCAGCCCAGGAACGATTTGATAGCATGCCTCACAAGCAGCAGTCCAGGAACGATTTGATAGCGGGCCTCACAATCAGCAGCCCAGGAATGATTTGTTAGCGGGCCTCACAAGCAGCAGCCCAGTAACGATTTGATAGCGGGCCTCACAAGCAGCAGCCCAGGAACGATTTGATAGCGTGCCTCACAAGCAGCAGCCCAGGAACGATTTGATAGCGATCCGCCAAAGCCGATTCAATCAACAGCCAGCCATGGTCGGCCCCTTGAAAACAATATCGAACTTTATCTCGAAGGAAACGTATTTCGTCCCTTGACAAGTGTTCAATAGGGGTTTGATAACGTGCTAGAGGCACCGAATTTTCAAAACAGCCGGTTGTATAAGCGTTGTGTAAATCCCCGGCGAGCCCAAAAATAACGATTATTTCAATCCAAGTTACAGCGGCGCCATCAAAAATAGTGGTCCAGTACTTCGGTTATTTGCCGCGACAATCCAGCTGTCCAGCTTCGAATCCTGGTTGCATAGGCGCCAAATCGCCTCTATAGCAGATGCAGGAGGAGGTGGTTCAGACGGACGACACTGACAGATGACACTTTAATTCCGTCTCAGATTAAATCGTAGTTTATTGGAAGTAGTTGTATCATTTCACGTTCAAAATTACTGGCGTACACACAATCAAAATGATGTTATAGTCGGGTTTATCTCTCGCCCCGGGTGGTGCCCACAACATCATGTGACCTTCCTTGATGGTAGTGCGGTCACAACTCACTTCGTTCCCTAGATGCTCGTCATAGCATGACCACCCCTAGTTACCCCATAGCGAAGTGCCCATCCGGACCTATAATCTTCCCATTGCACACCAAGCCAAATCCCCCACTAGAGATACTCTGTTATAGTAGGTGTCGGATTCACATTTTTCTGGAGTGGAAGGAAACGCGAGGAAAGACGCCAATCCGGTGTGGGATTTGCCATTAGGTCGGCCATGGTTAGCAAACTAGCTGAATTTCCGAAAGCTATAAATGACAGCCTTTTAACTATTAAGTTACCCCTCCTGAAAGGAAAGAAGCATGCAACCATCGTGAGTGTCTGCGCACCAACCATGACAAATGAAGATGACGTCAAAAACCAGTTCTATGAAGACTAGCACAACGTTTTAACATCTGTTCCCAAAGGAGACAAACTTATACTAGTTGGGGACTTCAATGCCAGAGTAGGCAAGTACACTGCCTCATGGAGTGGCATCATTGGAAAGTACGGAGTCGGAAATTTTAGCAGCAATGGACTCCTCCTCCTTCAGACCTGTGCCGAACACGATCTCCTGATCACCAACACAATTTTTCGTCTTCCCACGAAAAATTGGACATCTTGGATGCACCCTCGCTCGAAACACTGGCACCTCATTAACTATATCATTGTCAGGAGGAGTGACAGACAAGTTGTTCGGGTGACAAAATCCATGTGTGGTGCTGAATGTTGGACAGACCAGAGTCTCATTATCTCGAAAATAAACATATACATCAAACCACCACTGCATTCTAAAGGGGTAAAAATGCAAAAACAAACTAAATATGTCACCCACCCAAACAGGAAAAAAAATGCAGCTGTTGTTTGAAAACATGCTGGAGGATCGCCTCAAGCCAAATGCTGCAGCTAAACAGGATGCGGAAACAGAGTGGAGAGCCCTAAAGGACATAATTTACAACACTGCTATGGAAATTCTGGGTCCAGCCCCCCTAAAGCATAAAGACTGGTTTGATGAAAATTCTGAAGACATCAACCAATTGCTGGCCGAGAAACATCTTCTCCTCAGGGTACATCTGAGTGACCGAAGTCAACATACAAAAAAATATGCCTTCAATAACATTCGGAGAGTAGTTCAGCAGAAACTTAGGCACATGCGGGACTCTTGGCTGAGCAACACAGCTGGTGAAATTCAAGGCTTTGCTGACAGACATGATATGAAAAACTTCTACGACTCACTGAAAGCGGTCTACGGTTCTCCATCACCAGGCATAGCTCCCCTCCTCAGAGCAGATGGGGAAACATTGGTCACCGGTAAGAAAGAAATCCTTCAACGCTGGGTAGAGCATTTCAACATCTTAAATTCAACTTCCTTCTTCGATGATGAAACCATCAACTGCCTTCCTCAAGTTCCCACTAATGATACACATGATGACCTGCCAACCAGAGTGGAACTAAACAAAGCCATCCAGCAACTTTCTTGGTCCTGACTCCATCCCAGCAGAGATATACAAGGCAGGTGGGCAGGTCCTAATGGAGCAGCTACACCAAGTCTTTAGAAACATATAGGTGAACGAGACCATGCCACAAGATTTCAAGGACGCGTCAATAGTCCACCTTTACAAACGTAAAGGAAACCGCCAATCCTGTTACAACCACCGAAGCATCTCCTTGCTCTCAAAGCAGGGAAGATACTCTCCAGAATTCTTCTCAATCGTCTCACGGCCCATCTCGATCAAAGTCTTCTTCCTGAGAGTCAATGTGGCTTCAGAAAAGAACGAGGAACTGTTGACATGATTTTCGCTGCAAGGCAGCTGCAAGAAAAATGTCAGGAACAGAACTCTTAAATGTTCTCCACTTTCATTGACCTTACCAAGGCTTTTGATACAGTCAGCAGAGAAGGACTGTGGAAGATTATAGCAAAATATGGCTGTCCACAAAAGTTTGTCCAAATAGTGCGGATATTTCATGATGGTATGCTGGCAAGAGTACAGGGAAATGGTGAACTGTCTGAGCCCTTTCCTGTCACCATTGAAGTGAAGCAAGGATATGTCCTGGCACCAACACTGTTCAGCATCATGTTTTCAGCTATGTTGACGAATGCCTTCGAGAACGATGACATTGGAATAGATATCAACTACCTCATGGGTGGAAATTTGTTCAATCTCAGAAGGCTGAAAGCCAAAACCAAAATTAACAGCGACACAGCCATAGAACTGCTGTTTGCTGATGAGTGCACTCTATATGGCAACTCAGAGGCAGACATGCAACACAATGTTTCAGCTTTCTTATATGCCTGTGCCATCTATGGGCTCAATATCAACTTGCAGAAGACTCTTGTTATGTACCAGCCAGCTCCAGGGAATAATTACACCGTACCGAATATCAAGGTGAACGGTCATATAATAAGTGTTGTGGACAAATTCACCTATCTAGGCAGCAATGTGTCACAAGCTGCCACAATTGATGACGAAGTGAATGCAATAATCTCCAAGGCCAGTGCGGCCTTTGGGATGACTGTACAAGAATATATGGCACAGAAATGGAATAAGCCTGAAAACAAAGCTGAAAGTCTATATGCTTGTGAAATATAGACTGTTTATCATCAGCGACATCAAACCACTTCCACAATGGCTGCCTTAGGAAGCTATTGAAGATTAAATGGCAAGACAAGATTCCAGACACTGAAGTTCTAGAAAGAGCGTCCATACCCAGTATCCACACTCTACTAATGAAAAATCAGAGTCGCTGGGCTGGTCACTTAACTCGTATGAAAGATCACAGGCTCCCTAAACAATTTTTTTACGGTGACCTGCGTTGTGGTAAACGCTCCCAAGGCGGCCAGAGGAAACGCTTTAAAGACACTCTGAAACTTTCACTGAAAGCTTTCGGAATTCATCTTGACACCTGGGAGACTGCTGCCAAAGACCGTAATCGATGACGTACATCATTCTATAAGGGTTCAGTAACTTGTGAAGCAACCAGAACTGCAAGAGCTGTGAAGAAAAGGCTGGACAGAAAACCATTACAGGAGATCCTCCTCAAGGAACGTCAACCATTTTTTGCCGACATTGTCAAAGTACATTTCGAGACAAAATAGGCCTTATCAGCCATCTTATATAGCAACGTATTAGATTGTACGTGGCTGTAAAAATTGACTCGTATTGAAGTCACATAGATTGACACTTAGATATCTTTTATAATACTTTTTATCGCCTTAATACTCGGAGTGAGGGGGTCTACACTCCCCGCTTTAAACAGAGACATTGACTTGTATAGTCATTTATTGATTATTTTGGATAACAGTTGGTACTTAGCTTGTGAAGTAGTTTTTTCAAGTTAATTATTTGTTGTATGTTCTTTAATTCGTTTTGTTCCTTGTTTGCATTATATTGGTTGGTCTAATTAGTTATATCGTTATAGTATTGTCATTTACGTATCGATTTGTATTACTGATATTTTGTAAGTAAATGTAATTGTGATTTTTTTTATGATCTTGTATTTTTGCTTAACTTTGACTAATTTACACTTTCTTCATGGATGAAATGTCTGAGAAGTGGCAACACTGGCTCAATAAGTCAGGAATACGCCTTGGACACTTAAACATTTGCAGCTTATTTAACAAGCTACCAGAGTTATCTTCTATTCTTAATCAAAATTTTCATTTATTCGGCCTTAGTGAAAGTAGGCTTAATGATAAAATTTCAGATTAGGACATCTCTATTAAAGGGTACAAAGTTTTTAGAAGGAATCCCTGTAGGAAACAAGAGACAGGCATAATAACCTATGTTTCTAATTTACTAAATGCTCACCGTAGGCTAGACTTTGAAACTTGCGAAATAGAATGCATCTGGTTAGAGCTAAAACTTCAAAACCGCACACCCCTGATAATTGGCTACCTTTATAGAAATCCCAGTGCTTGACACGTCTGGTACGAAAACTTCACTACCATGATGGATGTGGTTTTCGCTTCTGGGAAGGAAATTATACTACTCGGAGACTTTAACATTGACACCAACAAATCCAACATAATATGGGGAAATATAATTGCATCATACAATTTACAACAAATAGTAAAACAAGCTACTAGAGTGACAAAGTCATCTTCAACAGTCATAGATCACATTTATGTAACTTGCTCAGACAACATCATAGAATGCAACATACCCAATTGTGCAATGAGCGATCACTACCCAATATGCTGCACGTGGTCTAAAAAAGGAATTAAAACTCCTAAACATAAACACATAAGTGTAAAATATAGAAGTTACAAAAATTTCAACCAAAACGCATTTTTACAGGACTTGCTCAGTTCACCTCTAGACAATGTTTATCAGCTTCCTGACCCGCATAATGCTCTGGAATTCTGGATGAAAACCTTTATTGATATTTTTGATAGACATGTGCCAGTCAAGGAAGTTCGAGTAAAACACCACGTCAGCCACCTTGGATCACCCAGGAAATACTTGAAATTATTAGAGACAGAGATAAAGCTCATAAAAAGCTGGATCTCGGTGCATACCGTACTCTTAGAAACAAAGTTCAATGTAACATACGACGGGAAAAGAAAAATTACTTTAAGAACTTAGTAATGGATAAAACAAATAGTAAGGATATATGGAAAGCAATTAACACCTTGACAAACAAGTATAACTTCCGAAATTCTTTACCATCAAATCATATTACATGCGACCAATTCAGTAATTTTTTTCAAACTGACATAGACCAATTGAAGGCTTCAATACCTAACTCTCCTTGCAACTTATCTTTATTGTCATCGTTTTGCGAGAATAGATGCTCCCGCGATATTCTTTCCGACATACCGCTAATGACAATCACTGAAGTATTCACTTACCTCAGTAACCTAAAAAAACACAACCTCATCTGGGTTAGATGGAATCAGCAACCGGATTATCCGTTGTGCTGCACCAGTGATCTGTACATCACTAACCTATGTATATAATTAGTGTCTAACCAAAGGCCACTTTCCATCAGCTCTCAAAATCGCTAAAGTGTACCCTCTTCTTAAATCTGGTTCATTGGACAATGGTCTCCCGAACAATTACAGACCCATTTCCTTACTATCATCACTATCTAAGCCACTAGAAAAACACATCCATAAAGTAACATTACAGTATTTAGTTCGCAACAAGCTTATTGTTGACAGCCAATCAGGATTTCGACCAAAATATTCTTGCCATACGGCCCTAACAAACATGATAGAAAATTGGCACCAGAATATAAACAACAACAGTCTATGTGGAACTGTGTTTATTGATTTCAAGAAAGCATTTGATATGATAGACCATGTTATTTTAATTAAAAAACTCGATACAATGAAAATTGTAGTCACCCTAATATCATCTTTTCTATCAAACAGAAAGCAAGTAGTATCACATAATAAATCTCTGTCTCAAACCACTACCTTCAATATTGGAGTACCGCAAGGCTCTATTCTTGGCCCTCTATTATTTGCCATATATATTAACGATCTACCTTTGCATCTTTCGTCGTCCTGCGATCTATTTGCAGATGACTGTACGGTGTACACAAACGCTGAAGACTGTATTTTACTGGAGTCGTCTTTACAACAAGAATTAAATAATGTAGTTAAGTGGAGCTATTCAAACCGTATGCAAATTAACATCACTAAAACAAAAGCAATGTTATTAACAACCAGACAAAGACTTCAAACTCTAAGCTCACACACCACACTTCAACTTCACATCGATAACATGCCAGTAGAAAGTGTAATTGAGCACAAAACATTAGGCCTAATCATTTATAGAAACCTAACCTTTAATTCCCATGTTCAAGCGCTCATTAAACAAACAGCGAAAAAAGTCTACCAACTCGCCAAGATTAAAAACTTCCTTGATGAGGACACAAGGAAACTATTCTATACTTCTCATATACAGACACACTTTGACTACTGCTCTACAATCTGGGACAATCAACAAAAGCAATGTTATTAACAACCAGACAAAGACTTCAAACTCTAAGCTCACACACCACACTTCAACTTCACATCGATAACATGCCAGTAGAAAGTGTAATTGAGCACAAAACATTAGGCCTAATCATTTATAGAAACCTAACCTTTAATTCCCATGTTCAAGCGCTCATTAAACAAACAGCGAAAAAAGTCTACCAACTCGCCAAGATTAAAAACTTCCTTGATGAGGACACAAGGAAACTATTCTATACTTCTCATATACAGACACACTTTGACTACTGCTCTACAATCTGGGACAATCAACAAAAGCAATGTTATTAACAACCAGACAAAGACTTCAAACTCTAAGCTCACACACCACACTTCAACTTCACATCGATAACATGCCAGTAGAAAGTGTAATTGAGCACAAAACATTAGGCCTAATCATTTATAGAAACCTAACCTTTAATTCCCATGTTCAAGCGCTCATTAAACAAACAGCGAAAAAAGTCTACCAACTCGCCAAGATTAAAAACTTCCTTGATGAGGACACAAGGAAACTATTCTATACTTCTCATATACAAACACACTTTGACTACTGCTCTACAATCTGGGACGGCTGTTCTAATTCAAACACCAAGCGACTTTACTCACTCCAGAAACGGGCCATGAGTCTAATTTATAGCAAACATTTATCTGACAATCCTAGCCTGTATAAACGCCTTCAGTTACTACAATTCCGCAAACGCCTGCTTTTCAATCAAGCTAAACTAATTCACAAAATCCTGCATCGGAATGCCCCAAATTACCTTTGGCCATTGTTTAAATATAATGCTAGATACAGTAAACGTTTAAATATACTACACATTCCGAAGCCTAGGATTGACTTATACAAAACAAGCTTAACGTACTCTGCAGCTCAGCTGTGGAACAATCTTCCACAAGAAATCAAAGAAATCACCAATCCCTATTCATATAATCGCAAATTATTCGAACACTATCTCAATACGGATTACCTTCCCCCTTAATAATTGAGATAATAATAATAATAACAAAACCCTAATATAACAGCCAATCCCCTTTTTGTTCCACATGGCTAATAACAAGTGTCAGACCATTATCTAATATTACTGTGTCGTGTAGTTTTGATGTTTGCATTTTGCCCATGCCTTTATAATGCATATCTTTTATATTGTTGCTGTTCTTTGTTAGCCTTGAATGATGTGTGAATGAAATAATGTATGAAAGAGAGTGATAGAAGGGCAGAATGTTAGACGGGCCTGCGTGCCCTATTCTTAACCCTTTAAAAATAAAGTTTGTTCGTTCGTTCGTTCGTTCGTTCTTAAAACTCACGGCTCCATACTTTCATCCCCACTGGATGAAATGAATGGCCAAATCATTCTTCATGAAAAAAAAAATGTATGTATAATTGTATTATAAATATAAGGTATTATAAACATTATGTATAAATGTATAGACAGTATCAATATAAAAAGACATATCTATCACTCTCTTTTTCTACCCCTCCGTCTGTCTGTCTGTCTGTCTGTCTGTATGTCTGTCTGTCTATATAGTCTGTCTGTCTGTCTGTCTGTCTTTCTGTCTGTCTGTCTCTCACTCACTCTCTCTCTAACTCTCTCTCTCTCTCTCTCTCTCTCTATATATATATATATATATATATATATATATATATATATATATATATATATATATATATATATATATATATCATCCATTATCAAGAATCTATTTTCCCTGGCTCCATCAATGTCAGAGTTGTCATCAGTTGTTTAGATTCCCAAAACAAGCCAGCGAGTTCCTGTATACTCCCAACAACAGTTGCCGATAACCAGCCGTCAATCTTCTGTCGACTGGTGACAATCACCGCTGCCATTTCTGTTTGATGTCGGGAAACTCTAATTGACAGATGGACTGTTACCTGTCCCTAGCTGCCAATTCCGGTTGTCTCTGACTGTTGATAAACTGTCAAAGCGATGTATGCATTCATCTCACTTCCGAATGTTCCTATGTTTGCTGACCAGATGTACAAGTACAGCTGTTATTTATGCCCGACCTGTTTGTGAACACGTGCAGCCACCACTATGAATGTTTTCTCTGTATTAGTTGAAACAATTGTCGCTTAGCAGATAGTCCGTTTAATCAGAAATCCTCTTATAGTAATCAGCTGGTCAAACGCGGTGTTTTATTTTGTGACATAGGCCCCCTCTTAAGAGAGTAGTCCATCTCACTCTTCTACACCGTGATTAATCCAGTTGATTCATTCCTCTTCCTCAGGAGCTGGGTGTCTTGACAGGAAGTCCGCTCCAACATTTTCCTTCCCAGGAATGTACTCCACTGTGAAATTATAAGGTTGAAGTAACAAAGACCACCGCATCAACCGTTGAGCTTCTGAGAAGTAGCCAGGAACATCAGGGGCTGATGATCCGACTGAACCCGAAACTTAACTCCATACAAATATGGCTGGAATTTGTGCACTGCCCATACGAGGGACAAGCACTCTCTCTCTCTCGATGGTTGAATAATTCCTCTCCGCCTGTAGAAGTTTCTTACTTGCGTATGCTACAGGTTTCAAAACCGAAGCATCGTCTTTTCCTTCCTGTAACAGAGCTGCCCCAATCCCAATCGCACTCGCATCCGTTCTCAACACAAATTGTTTGGAAAGGTCAGGGAGCTGTAATACAGGTTTGCTGACCAAGGCCTCCTTTAACTGACGATAGGCATTCTCACATTCTGGTGTCCAAACGATTTGGTCCGGGAATCCCTTTTTCAAGGTTTCCGTCAATGGAGCTCCCAGTTCAGTGAAATGTGGGATAAATTTGTGGTAGAACCCACACAATGAGAGAAAAGATCGCACATCCTTCTTCGTTTTTGGCCTTGGTGCATTTCTGATTTTCTCCAGGTTCTTCTCTTCTGGGACAATGCGTCCTGGAGTGATGGTGTGACCTAGAAATTCCAGAGTTTGGTAACCAATCATGCACTTGGTTGGACGAGCAGTAAGCCCTGCTTCCTTGAGTCTATTAAACACTCTCTCCAAGGATTGTAAGTGGTCATCCAAGCTGTCACTGGAAATCAGAATATCATCCATGAATGAGATGATGGACGGATCCTGTAAAGAATCAAGTAAAGTCCTCACCATGCGTGTAAACACACTAGGTGCATTGCTGAGTCCAAAGGGCATGACCTTGAATTCGTAGTGTCTACTGGGTGTACTGAAAGCCAACAGTGGTCGAATCTCCGGTTTGACTGGTATCTGATAGTAACCCCGACTCAGATCCACCTTTGAAAAGTACCGAGCCTTATGGAGCCTAGCGAATAACTGAGTTGGATTCGGCAAAGGTTCTACCTGAAATTGTGTGTGACTGTTCAGAAGTCGGTAGTCTATACACAACCGGTGTTCTCCACTTGGTTTGCGTAACAAAACTACCCCTGCATTGTATGGGGATGTGGATGGTGCAATCACGTCATCATCCAGCAGTTTCTGTATTTCCTCCTCCGGGGCCTTTTCTTAAGAGAAAGGCACTGGGTAAACCTTTTGGCGAACAGGCTCCTGTGTGGTCAAAGTCATCTCGAACTCAACCAACCTCGTTCGTCCTGGTTTATCAGTCAGTATCTCCTTATGAGACTTGAGAACCTGGGTTATCCTTTCCCTCTCCTGGGAGGTCAGATCAGGGTTCACTTGCACATGCCTATAGGTTTCCTGGTGTACTAAGGGATATTCCCTGCCCTCGTTGGTTCCCACTTCCGTCTCTACTGCAACTGCCATTGCCATGAGGTGAGCTGCCTTGTCTCCGGGTCTCTCTTCGTATTTCCGCAAGAGATTGATATGGAAAATCTTCGACTTTCCCCGGATCCGGATCTGATAGTTGGTTCTGGATATCACCCTTTCCACGGGAAATGGTCCTTGCCAACCTATCTCCAGTTTGTTGTTTCCCGTTGGGAGTAGCAACAAGACTTTATCTCCCACCTCTAGAGATCTGTCTTTAGACCTACGGTTGTAGTAAGCCGCATGTCTTTTTCTGGCCTTTTTCAAGTTTTGATTTGCCAGAGTCCATCCCTTGTGGAGTTTTTCTTTCAGTTCCTCCACGTATTTATAGGATGAGATCACTTCTTCTGACGTCCCCTCTTCAGTCCAACTCCTCAACATGGCTTCCAACGGTCCTTTGATTTGACGACCAAACAGCAACGTAGCGGGTGGTAGTCCTGTTGAGCCATGAGGAACTTCCCGATAGGCAAAGAGTACGGCTGGGATATATTCATCCCACCTATCAGGTTTTTCCTGCGCTAGTTTCCTGAGCATTGTCATCAACGTGCCGTTGAAACGCTCTACTTGTCCATTGGCTTGAGGGTGGTAAGTGCTGGTATGTATGTGGTTAGAGTGAAACACCCTAAATACCTCCTCCATGAGTTTTCCACAAAACTGAGACCCATTGTCCATCAGAATTTGATCCGGAAAGCCTAATCTGGTAAAGGCCTCCATCAGTGCGTCCGCCACTCTTTTCGAGTCAATCGTGGTCAACGGTATGGCCTCACCCCACATTGTACAGCAATCCACCATTGTGAGTATATACATGTTCCTCTTCCTAGTCCTGGGAAGTGGACCCACGATATCCATGGCTACCCTCTCGAAAGGAGAGTTCATGATGGGCATCTCACCCAACACCACCGGTGCTGTCCAGTGTTTCGGTGCCACCCTCTGGCACTCAGGGCATGACTTCACATACCGACGCACATCATCTGTCATTCCCGGCCAATAGTAATGGCAGGAAATTCGCTGCATGGTGGCGGCAATACCCATGTGTCCACTAAAGGAGATGGTATGCCCCATATGAAGAATCTGAGACCGGTGAGCTTTCGGGACGACCAGCTGACCGTATAGGTTGTCTCCCCTTCCTGCTCTCCTGTAGAGTATCCTATTCTTCATGTATTACTGCCCCCGTCCTGGTGGATCAGCACTTTTCTGCAGCTTTCTGTAGCAAGGACGTAAAGTATCATCCTCACTCTGGGCAGTTCGTAGCTCCCCCGGCAATGGGTTAGTCACAATTGCTTCTGCCTCTTCCGTTCTCGTCTGAGAGCGAGTCTGCATTGCTCCCATATGGATTGGCTCCCTGGGCATTCCCAGAAAGACATACCGGAAACCTAGGATTACTGGAAAAATGGGATCGGTCAATACAGCGGCCTTGATGGTACCGGTGACGTACCTTGACCGGATCTCCACATTAGCAATGGGCAACTTCATGGTCACAGCACTCTTCTGTACAGGCTGTATCTCCATGGTCTCACCTGTGAATTGTTCTGGATGTACCAGATCCGCAGAAATCACGGCCTCCCCGTCCAGGCCTGTGTCGTATAAACACTCCACTTGACGACCGTTAACCTCTACCAATTCCACTACAGGTGGTTTTTCCTGGTCTGGAGTCTCTTCCTCGGCCTCGACCTGTTCGGTGGGCTCCACCTTAGGTTTCCCGGTGCACCCGACGAATTGAGTGTCTCCTGACTTTCCCCTACAGTCAGTAGCATTGTGCGTATTTGACTTGCATTGGTTGCACCAGTTCCCTGTCCTAGATTTTCTAGTGTCGGACTTGAGTGAGCTCTCCTGGTGGCCAGCTTCCTTGTTGACCTTGGCATTTTCCGTGACAACCTCCTTGGAAGTCACTTGACATGTTGCGAAGTGAGGGTTCTTAGCCTTTGATTTGCAGTCCGTCGTATTGTGAGAGGGTGACTTACAAATTGAACACCACTTCTCCAACCACGGTCGTTTTGGTGTAGAGCTTGAAGTGCTCTTGCTTCCCTCCTTCTTCTTCTCTGAACTATCCTCTGATTTTTGCACATAAGGTTCCCACTTTTTGGTTCCTGAGTTTTTGGCTTTCTTCTTATCATGTTTCTCTTGACTTTTGGGTTGGTGGAAAGGTTTTCCCATGCCTCCCCATGTACCTCGACGAACCGTTCTGCTAATTTAGTCACGAGGTCAATACGTTCCGCTCCTTGTTCTCCCAGGAACGTCCTGAGAGGTTTAGACATTTGCTTCTTCAGCTGGTCGACCACCATGAGTTCTTCCAGACTCTCATAGTCATGTGCGAACCCAGCCAAATCCATCCACTTATGGAGATAAGATTTTAGACGCAAACTGTAGGCGGCAAACAACTCCCCCGGTTCTCGTTTCGCTGCTCGAAATTTTTTCCGGTAGGTGTGTGACGTAACCTCGAATCGTTTCAGCAGAGCCGTCTTTAATTCGTCGTAATTGTTCTCATGTCCTGGTGGCAGGCGAGAATAAACCTCGTAGCCGGTCCCGCGTAATCCCTGGGATAGCTTGAGATTCCATTTGTTACGCTCCAGACCCATAGCAACAGACATAGCCTCGAAGCGTTGAAGGTACTGGTCAATCTTCTCTTTGTCCTCCTCGTAGACCGCTAACGGAAACTTCATAGCATGGTACCCTTGTCCACCTACTGGTGTTGAGCCTGGGATGGAGGAACCTCCAACTGCTCCCTCAGTTTCTCCATTAGATTGACTCTTCAACTCGAGTTCCCTTATCCGGTACTCGTGCTTCCTTTTCTGAGCTTCTTGTTCAGCTTCCAGTTTCCTAGCTGCTTGCTCAGCTTCAAATTTCTTAGCTGCTTGCTCAGCTTCAAATTTCTTAGCTGCTTGCTCAGATTCCAATTCCATCCTTCTCAATTCCAACTCGGCCTTTCGATCTTCCCTTTCTGCTTGACGATACTCTCTCTCCACTTCCTGTATGTAATCCGTTAGAGCAGACCCCGACAATCCCATGTCTTCCCCCTTTGCCCTTAATTCTGCTGTGCTTAGTTTAGGGCCATTATACAGAGAGGTAAGCTAGCAGGTCGAGTACAATATAACTGCAAATTACTATACAGATATATGAACAAGTACTATAAATCTAGATATTACCACACACAGCACATTCACGCAGTGACAAGAGTAGAATCAGGACCACAGACCTATGCAGACGTGTGAAGTGTGAACAGGTAAGATATTAGTCCTAACCCCTATCCACATTCACTCTAGCTGGATTCTCCAATATGATATCTCCGTTTTGTAACTAAGGATCCCATGTCAAAAGACCCCGTTGTCCGAGGATCCCACTGTCCAAAAATCACGTTTATGAGAGATCCCGCTGTCCAAGGATTCCGTTTATGAGAGATCCCGGTGTCCAAAGATTCCGTTTACGAGAGATCCCGCTGTCCAAAGATCACGTTATCGAGCCCCCAATAATGTCGTGTCCTCCTTTAAAGTGTCGTCCCTGGAGTGAGGAGAGTCAACACCCACATTATAATATTTTTCTTTCCTATCAATATCCTGGAGAATCCACCAGCTTCCGTCCAACACACTCCATCAGCCCGTGGACACCTTTTCCTATCACTCTCTCACTGTCGTACTATGCCCCCTCTCATACTTCCCCAACGCAACATACTCAACAACCCTTGCTTCTAAAAATTAATAAAGATTAATTTATTAAAAGAAAAGTGTAACGTATATGAGACGTGTATGCGAAGAAAATGTGTGATGTGTTCTATAATGTGTGTATGATCGGACTTTCAGATAATAGCATAGTCAGTTCTTCATTGCCAGGGCACACCACAGCACATTAAATCATAACCAGTGCACCTCACCCGGTGTCGAAACCCTCTTGCCGGATACTGACTGTCATCTGTAGCCACCTGGTAATCCATCCTCATGATCATCCGAAATAGATACTGTTTGTAATTACAGATTGATCACGGACTGGTTGCAAACTAACTTTGTAAGTTCCTATCGGTCCTAAAGAATGCACAAATCCTTTGTAGTGTATTTAGGTTTTACTGTTAATGTTTCTACACTTGATCCTAACTAGTGTTCATATAGGTTCAAGTATATGTCATATGTAATATTACACTGGAATCTAGCACACGATGTGACTTATCCGTTAATGTTCTCGTTCCTTAAACAATGTTTGTCTGATGTGTGATATATCAACAATCATCACCCATCCTATGTGAACCATACCACGCAGGAGTCGTTATATTGGCTGGCTCTTCTGGGCCATGCCATGGTGAACCCTTCTGAGTATGAGTCCAGCGTAAACATATACCATCTTTCTTCTCGGGCGTTATTCCTTTTCCGTAAGAATCATTTTAGAGTCCAACTGGTGGTCGTCCAATTGGAGTGCACTTCTTCAAAACCAGTGTTGAGTTTCCTAGTAACTGGTGGGGAACCTGTGGGAAAACCAACACATCATGTGAGAGCACTAGTCACTGATCCTACAGGCTGGGTGTAAGCTTATTACCCTGCTCTGTTATTTTACAGCTAACTACTCTGTCAGAAAGCCTTATAGCTTCTCACCTACGTCCGAATCAGGCTATGATAAGGAAAGACCAATAAACAGAGGGCAACCTCAGTATTCTATTCACCCTAGCAGAGCCAATATCACTTCACTACTCTAGTTTTCACCATGCTACCGCCTAAATTAATTAGGACTAATTACATAGTATACTACCTTAGGCAACACTGCAGTCTAACAAATCACATCTACAAATTGCCATGACAGGGACGTGAACCATTAAATCCACTAATAAGCACACGGTAGACATTATTCCAATAGAACCGCAGTGCCGAAGCACGTCCGCTAAAATCCAAGGTTTGAGTTCAACTGTCCTCTCCAATCATGGTTTTCTGGCAAACCCCTAAAATTGGTCACGTGACATGGTTGACGTCCTGCGGGTGTTATTTGGGCATATCATCCATTATCAAGAATCTATTTTCCCTGGCTCCATCAATGTCAGAGTTGTCATCAGTTGTTTAGATTCCCAAAACAAGCCAGCGAGTTCCTGTATACTCCCAACAACAGTTGCCGATAACCAGCCGTCAATCTTCTGTCGACTGGTGACAATCACCGCTGCCATTTCTGTTTGATGTCGGGAAACTCTAATTGACAGATGGACTGTTACCTGTCCCTAGCTGCCAATTCCGGTTGTCTCTGACTGTTGATAAACTGTCAAAGCGATGTATGCATTCATCTCACTTCCGAATGTTCCTATGTTTGCTGACCAGATGTACAAGTACAGCTGTTATTTATGCCCGACCTGTTTGTGAACACGTGCAGCCACCACTATGAATGTTTTCTCTGTATTAGTTGAAACAATTGTCGCTTAGCAGATAGTCCGTTTAATCAGAAATCCTCTTATAGTAATCAGCTGATCAAACGCGGTGTTTTATTTTGTGACATGTACTGGTCTTACGTTTATTCACTTTGGTTTCCAACTTTACAAAATCATCATGAAAATCATCAGGAATTAAAATTTATATCACATCTCCTGGACTGAACGGTATCTCCGTCCTAAACGAATCAGTTATGGCAACTGCGTCCAGATAATAAAGTTTACTGCTGACATCTCTTGAGCGCATTCATCAACATAAATTATGTTAATATGAATTTCACTGGCCGCACCAAATTATCTGTTGAGCTCTATAGCGCGAAAACTATCATAATTTTAGCCGGTGCAGCTGTATCTTTCCAGGAATTGTCTGGGAGTAGGTACCGAAGTTCCAGTAATTATGTGGAGAGGGGGAGGGGTAGGGTAATGTTGTATTCACCCGCCTCCGTGACAGATTGTAGACAAATTATCTTTTGGGATTGTCTCCAACCGCCATCTCCCCATCTCGCCTGTATCAAAACAGCAGGTGTTCCGCTTCACAGCTATTTTAGCTGGTGTCTTTGTCCCTGGCGTTGTCAATTTTCCAAAATAGAAGGTGGGCTGTGGTTTAGTGTTACATTTAGAAAACACACGTGGAGCCACCTTGAGTTCCCTTTAACATGGAAGCAGTTTTACTCTCTGTAATTAAACTATTGTTGATTGGCGTCGACATTCAAATGTCACATGGGGGTATAATGGTTCGTACTATTCCGATTAATTCTTTCTTTGAAAATTCCAAAACGTGGATAGCTCTTTCATTACTATCTGGATTACAATCGATTATCACATTACGTCCAGAGATATTCGTAGCCGCGATTGTAAAGTTGTTGGTGGCTTTTCCCCTCCAGTCAGGCGGTAAACTCATCCTTATTTCATGGCTGTTCTTCCTCTATTTCTACAACTTTGTTCCTTACCCCATGGTCACCCACGCGTGTTCTGCTAGCTTCTTTCTCCATTACAGTGAAACGCTGTTTCCCATCTGGCGCCGTGATGACGGATTGGTTACAGGGCATTACCCTCGCGTCATTACCTACTGTAGGATACCTGAAAACCCGATTATGCTCACAGTTTTTGCCATCCAATTTTTCATGATGATTTCAGCTCACTAGAGATGAACATTGACCGGTTCATCCAAATCATCAGACTGTCTTGAAGCCATTATCATTACGTTTATGGAACCGTCAGTGTTCTAGTCTAAGTGCCAGTCTTGTTGGACGGCCATCTTTTAACTAATTAAAATTTGCATTCAGTGTCTGACTCAGTGCAATATCCTGTCTGCTGTCGCTGACATTGCCCGGCTCATGTGAACGGGCATTAGTATCGCTGACTATTAGGTATCACTTATCACAGACATATGACAATTCTACCCTGAGTGAGACAAATTAGAGTCCTCTGAGTGAGACATTAAATCAGAGTCCCCTGAGAGAGACATAAATCATAGTTCGCGGAGTGAGATATACATCAAAGTCCCCTGAGTGAGACATAAAATAGAGTCGCCCGCAGTGAAACATAAATTAGAGTCCCCTGAGTGAAACATAAATTAGAGTCCCCTATGTGAGACATAAATTAAAGTCCCCTGAGTGAGACATAAAATAGAGTCCCGTAAGGGAGACACAAATTGGAGTCCCCTGAGTGAGGCAAAGGAGGGCGCGCTATCAAAGTTGATGGAGAACTGAGCTGGTAATGCCATGAGCACAGTTTACGCGCGTTAGATGCTGGGACTCATCGCTTGTCAAAGTGAGGGACATATTGGCTACCTATTCCGCCTTGCTTCATAGATCCACAACATATACAAGCGCCATCACATCACAGACCATTAGCAGGTATCTGCCTCGGAACAAATTCTAATTCTAAAGTAAAACAGAAATTAGAGACGTCTGATGTGAGACAGACATTAGAGACATTTGATGCGAGACAGAAATTAGAGACATTTTATGTGAGACAGAAATTAGAGACATCTGATGTGAGACAGACATTAGAGACATCTGATGTGAGACAGACATTAGAGACATCTTATGTGAGACAAAAATTAGAGGCATCTGATGTGAGACAGACATTAGAGACATCATATGTGAGACAGAAATTAGAGACATCTTATTTGAGACCGACATTAGAGACATCTTATGTGAGACAGAAATTAGAGACATCTGATGAGAGACAGACATTAGAGACATCTTATGTGAGACAGAAATTAGAGACATCTGATGTGAGACAGACATTAGAGACATCTTATGTGAGACAGAAATTAGAGACATCTGATGTGAAACTGACATTAGAGACATCTTATGTGAGACAGAAATTAGAGACATCTGATGTGAGACAGACATTAGAGACATCTGATGTGAGACAGACATTAGAGACATCTTATGTGAGACATAAATCAGAGACATTTGATGCGGGACAGACATTAGAGACATTTGATGCGAGACAGACATTAGAGACATCTGATGTGAGACAGACATTAGAGACATTTGATGCGAGACAGAAATTAGAGACATCTGATGTGAGACAGACATTAGAGACATCTGATGTGAGACAGACATTAGAGACATCTGATGTGAGACAGACATTAGAGACATCTTATGTGAGACAGAAATCAGAGACATTTGATGCGAGACAGACATTAGAGACATTTGATGCGAGACAGACATTAGAGATATCTGATGTGAGACAGACATTAGAGACATCTGATGTGAGACAGACATTAGAGACATTTGATGCGAGACAGAAATTAGAGACATCTTATGTGAGACAGACATTAGAGACATCTGATGTGAGATAGACATTAGAGACATCATATGTGAGACAGAAATTATAGACATCTGATGTGAGACAGACATTAGAGACATATGATGTAAGACAGAAATTAGAGACATCTGATGTGAGACAGACATTAGAGACATCTGATGTGAGACAGAAATTAGAGACATCTGATGTGAGACAGACATTAGAGACATTTGATGCGAGACAGAAATTAGATACGTCTGATGTGAGACAGACATTAGAGACATCTTATGCGAGACAGAAATTACAGACATCTGATGTGAGACAGACATTAGAGACATTTGATGCGAGACAGAAATTAGAGACATCTGATGTGAGACAGAAATCAGAGACATTTGATGCGAGACAGAAATTAGAGTCATCTGATGTGAGACAGAAGTTAGAGACTCATAAGTGAGGCAGGGACTGACAATATGATTACATTACATTGATTACAAACTGGGCATATAGAAAAAAAAAATAAAAACTGGACAATTGCAGAGCACACAAACTGTGCAATTAGTGAAAGCACAAACTGAGTATTTAGAGAAAATAGACACAGAGCATTTTAGAGAAACACTCACTGGCACTTTAGAGAAACACACACTGGCACTTTAGAGAAACCCACACTGGAATTTTAGAGAAACAGTCAATAAGCATTTAATGAAAATGCACACGCGCGCGCACACACACACACACACACACACACACACACACACACACACACACACACACACATTCACTGCTTTTGCTCTCAACTCCATAGCAGTCACTCATATTCCCGATACCATATGGTTAGAAAGGTTAGAGTATGAAATCACCGGATTTCGCTGAATTAATAATAAGAAAAAGCCTGAAAAATAGTGTGCTCCTCTGAACTCTCACTTGGCAATTTAAGAGTTAGTAACGGTGCGAAAAGTCTAATCCATTTGGACATCATGACATTTGTCGAGTCAGAGGCGGTGCGAAGCCTCTAATGCCCTTCGACATCCAGATGTGATCGTTCTACATTAACAATGCAGGCGCGCTTGTATGCTCGCGCGCGTGTGTATGCGTGTGTGTGTGTGTGTGTGTGTGTGTGTGTGTGTGTGTGTGTGTGTGTGTGTGGGTGTGTGTGTGTGTGTGTGTGTGTGTGTGTGGGTGGGTGTGTGTATGTTTGCGCTTGTGTGTAATGAATATGTTGTATATTATTTATGTATGAGAGCCGCTGTTGTGCAGTGGCTACAGCGCTGGCCTACCAGCCAGGTGGTTGCGTGTGCAAATGGCCAACACCTGGGCGTCCAGATGGACCCAGCTAACACTTGTGTACCATAAAACGTTCTGGGAAGTAAAAGCAGCCGTCATGATTTGCATCACTCATTGGGCGCTACTTGGTCTAAACAATATGGCGCTGGCATCATATACACTACGACACATGGCCCGCGACAAGGTTGTTTTTCTTGAACTTACTTATTATGATATTGTTGTGATTTCTATACGAACTAACTTAATGAAGGTGACTGTGCGCCTTTTGTTCAACAGCGAAGTGGCCATTCTGTAGTGACAACTTCCGTGTTGCAGACGAATGTCTCTGTGTCAGCAAATGTGTCCTCGTTTAATATCATTGAGTCATTCTGACCTCATTCCAGGCATCATTTCCGGTCCCCACGTGTGTCTTTATAACCAAATTCGCACGTGTTTTCTTTAATTCCATCTGTTTTCTGTTAATATTCTGACGTCTGTAATCGCCGACTTTATTTTATGCCGCAAACAACAGTGCCAAATGTGGCAACAGATGGAAGCACCCCAGCTAATCTAACCGCTTTTAGCCGATTATGTGGTGCTGGGGGTAGAAAAAGGTGGGGGTAAGGGGGGGGGGGCATTCTAGACATTGTTTCCTGTGTTATTTGTACGTGGGTAGTAGGGAGGTGGATCTATAGATGATAACTAGGTGGGTGGATCTATAGATGATAACTAGATAGATCATCGCCCTTCGTTTACGGGCCCAAAGAACTGCCTCACTGTAACTGACCTTGTTTGTCATAAATGGCGGGTAAAGAGAGTTAGTGGGAAACTGGCTCATCCCATCTCGCTGAAAACTTTAGCTGCAAATCTAACTAATGGTGAACAAGTTTACAAAGAAACGATAGAAATATGGAAGAGTCAGTTGTTATTTGTCCTTTATATAACGGTGCAGTCAACCCCAGCATTCACTGGCTGTTTGTGATTTACTAGAGATTGTTAGTTCAGTAGTTTATCATTGTTTTGTGAACAGCCGATGCCTCACACTATTTAAATCAACGTAAAGAGGTCTTATTCCAAATCGGCCGTCGTTGGTTTCGAACCATCGCGGTTTCACTATCCCCTAGACCACAGGGACGGGAAAATAAAAAGAAGCAGAAATAAATACCCAGATTCTGACCCACACCCATATAATTTCAGGAAAGGGTGTACAAATAAGAAGCAGAAATAAATACTCATATTCTAACCGACACCCATACAATTTCAAGAAGATTTGTATAGATAAGAAGCAGAAATAAGTAGCCAGACTCTAACCGACACCAACACAAGTTCAGGAAGGTGTGTATAAATAGGAAGCAGAAATAAATAGCCAGACTCTAATATAACAGACACTCACACAAGTTCAGAAAGGTGTGTATAAATAAGAAGCAGAAATAAATAGCCAGACTCTAACCGACACCCACACAAGTTCAGAAAGGTGTGTATAAATAAAAAGCAGAAATAAATAGCCAGACTCTAATAAACACTCATACAAGTTCAGGAAGGTGTGTACAAATAAGAAGCAAAATCAAATCAAATCAAAATCAACTTTATTTTAAAAGGGTCACAAATTGGGCACGCAGGCCCGTCTTACATTCGGCCCTTCCAATCACTCATCTTTCGTTCATCAAGAGCATTATACATTCACATAGGAAGAAAAATAAATATTGAGAAATTAATATTGTAAACATAAACAAGGCAAAATACCATGTTATGAGGCCCATCTCAAACCTACCCACACATCACCCCACCCACACACATACCCCCACCTACCCACACATCCCGCGCCCACCCACATACACATCCTAACCCACACATCCTCTCCCGACCCACACCTCCAACCACCCATCCCCCAGCCACACCTGCATCGACCACATATTCCCCACCCACGCACACACATCCCCCACCAACCCACACATCGCATATCCACTCACATATCCCCAAACCATAAACACACATCCCAACCAATTGACATCTCCCTACCCATACACACACACACACATCTCCCTAACCACCTATACATCCCCAATACACTCACACACACCCCACCACCCACACATACTTCCTCCACCTACCCACACATGCGCTAACCCAATCCCCCACCACACACATCCCCCACCCGCACATCACATACATCCCCTACCAGGCAAAATTTCCAACCCACATACACACCACACACATATCCCCCACCCACATACCACACAATATCCCCACCCACACCATACATATACCCTCACCCACCCACCCCACATACCCCCACCCACACACCATACAAAACCCCCAAACACACACACACACAAACATACCCCACCCACACACCACACACATATCCCCAACCAACACACCACAACCTCTCCCCACCCACACACACATTCCCCACCTATCCACCAACATAACTCTCTCACCCACACATCCTCCACTACGCACCCACACATCCCCACCCCCAACCAAAAATCTCTCGATCACAATACCTCTATCCACACACATCCTCCACCCACTCACGCATCCCATCCGACACATACACATCCCTCACCCACCTACACATCCCTAAGCCACTCACACACCTCCACCCACACATTAACCATCCACGTACTCATCCCCCACCCACACACCCCCACCACCCACACATACTTCCCTAAACCCACACATCCCCTACTCATCCACACATATCCCCCACCCATACAAACATTCCCCGCATACATCACACACATCCCCCACACCACACACTATCCCCCACCTACACACATATCCTCACCCATACCACCACAATCATACCCCCCACCCACACACAATGCACACATCCCCCACCAACACACCACACACATATCCCAAACCCACACACCATACACTTCTCTCCACCCGCCCTTACATCCCCAATCCACCCACACACATCCCCTATCCACACAATCCCGCCACCCACAATACTTCCCCAAACTATTCACACATTTCCACCCACAGACACATATCCCCCACCCAAACACACATCCCCGCACCCGTCCCATACACACATCCTCCACCCATACACACATACCTTACACCCATTCCCACACCCCTACTTTCACCACCACACATCCATCCACACATCCCACCAACACCCACAAATATCGCTACCCACCAACACCCACACACCCCAACCCATCCAAACGCAAACGCCACCCACACATCCCCCGCACACACATATCCCCACACTCACACACATCCTCCACACACACTCACACATCCTCACATCTAGACACATACAAAATGCCTCACGTGTGCATTGAAACTAGTATGAACAAACCCCCACACTTTACTCACACACATACACTGACAATTGTCGTGAGCAGTCTCATAAAAATGTTAAACATGGAGAAAAATGTGTACTTATACAGTGTGTGACGTAAAAACTAAAGATGCTCCCACACACAGAGATACACACAGAGAAGGCACACACATATACACACACACACACGCACACACACACACATTCACTCTCACGCTCACTCATTCTGTCTCTCATTCACACTCACTGACTCTCTCACTCAAATTACAGTAATATACACAAGTTTATATTATACATGATAAAATCAAATGGTATTCAACTGATAATATGACAGATGAGAATACACAAACATATGGATTCGCGTGTTACATAACATGCGTGTTACTGCTCAACTCTCTCTCTCTATCTCTATCTATCTCTCTCTCTCGTTCTTTCTGTCTCTCTCTCTCTCTCTCTCTCTCTATCTCTCTCTCTCGCTCTCTCTGTGTATTCTGTATATTCTTTCATATAAACACACTCACACGCATGCGCGAGCTCACGCACACACACTAACACATCAACTCTCCCACTGTCTCACTCTCTCTCTCTCTCTCGCTCGCTCACTCTCTCTCTCTCTCAATCACTATTTACCTCATTCATTCACTCAGTCCATCTTCATTCACTGTTTTCTCTTACTCTCTCTCTCTCTCTCCCCCCCCCCTCTCTCTCTCTCTCTCTCTCTCTCTCACTCATACACAGACAGACACACACCCTCACGCTATCACTCAATGTTTCACTTACCCTAGCGCACTCACTCACTCACTCTTTTACTCTCTCTCTCTCTCTCTCTCTCTCTCACACGCACACACACACACACACAGACACCAACACTCTAACACTCATTCACTCTCTCACACACACTCACTCTTTCACTCATTCACTACTCACTCATTCACTCTCTCTCTCTCTCTCTCTCTCTCTCTCTCTCTCACACACACACAATCCTTCACACACACACACTCAATCTCTCAATCACACTCTCTCACACATACACATACGCATGAACGCATGCACGCACACACTGCCTCACTCACTTTCACACATACACGTACGAATGCTGCACTGACACAATCTCTCACCATTTCTCGCTCAATCACACTCTCCACACACACGCATGTACGTGCGCACACAAACATTCACTCTCTCACTCTCTCTGATACCCACTTTCTCTCTCTCTCTCTCTCTCTCTCTCTCTCTCTCTCTCTCTCTCTCTCTCTCTCTCTTTCCCACACGCACACACATATATAGTGAACAGTTATAGTTAAACAATTATAATGAACAATTATACCAGTAAATGAATTATGGTGGCATGTAGTCGGTATGGATTAAGTATTGAAAGAGTTTTCGGTTAAATGTGTAGGGACTCATTGGAGATTTCAGATCTGGAGAAAGATCATTCCATAAGTGAGCACCAGAATAGGCGAAACATGTTTGTGTAGGTCCAATCTAGGCTTTGGGACATGTAACAAATTTAGGCGCTTGCTGTTCATTGCATTAGATTGAATCAGCGGCAGAAGATACTCTGGGGTATTTTGAGATATAATTTTATTCACTAATTTGGCTTTGTTAAAAAGGAAGCGCTTTCGAAGTTGTAAAAGTCTTAGATAACTGTATAAATTATTACATTAAACTTGCTTTATGCCAGAAACCAGACGAATAGCACGGTTTTGTAGAGAACATATCCGTTTTAAATTAGATTTAGGGCAACCATCCTAAACTGTGGAACAGTAATCGAAATGTGATTGGATATAGCATGCATAGAATATTTTTCGTATGCTTTCGTCCAGGAAGTGCTGGATTTTAGCAAGTTGGTAAACATTTTGTGCAATTTTCTTTGTAAGAACTTGAACATAAGAGCTCCAGCTCAAATAGCTGTCAATTAAAAGACCTAGTGTTTTATGTTCATTCACATTAACTATAGGTAACGTGTCCAAGCGGAGTTCAAGCGGTGCTCTAGTTATGGCTAGTGTCTGTAGTTTTTGTCTGGTCGTTATTAGCATGGATTTGGTTTTGTCGATGTTAATTTGCATGCGGTTTTCATTGCTCCATCTAGTAAGGTTATCAAATTCCTTTTGTAAAGAATTCTCTAATTCACTACGGTTTTCTTGACTAGTATATATAGTACAGTCGTCTCTCCCCCGATGTGTCTCCACCTTGCCGTGGTGGGGGAGCTTGCGTGTCCCATCGACCCCATGTGCTTGCCGATGGGTGAAAACTACATATCGGACGGCTCGTGGGATAGGGACCAGACTAAGAGAGACACAACCTGCTGCTCTGCAGGTAAGACTGAGGATAGCAGTCAAAATCAGGCAAACGATCCCTAAAATTTCAGTCCGGACATAACCTCTAAGGCTCCCATCCGAGGTGTATGGCTGAACGTCTCTAAGCCATAAACTCTCGGAAGTGAGAGCCTGGCCGACACAAAACACTAAAGGCTCCCTGTCGAGGGCTGTGGCTGAACGCCTCTAAGCCACAAACCCTCGGACTTGAGAGCCAGGCCGATACCCACCTTTCGAAAAATAAAGGCGTGATACTGAGCAAGCTGCATGCTCAGGTCTGATACAAGTTCGAAGGCTCTCAGCTGGGGGATATGAGAGATTCCCGGATGATAGGGCCAGGCCGTTTCTCGTTCACCGCTGTACGAAGGTAAGGTGCTGAGCCGGCAGCACAAGTAGCCTACCTCGTGAGCGAGTACAAAAAGTCAAAAAAGTGCCCCAGTCGAAGAAAATGGCTGCGAAAACTGTATCTAACTCATAAAGAGTGTAGACAAAAGTGGAAGAACGTCTCAATGACGCAAAATGGAACGCACGGCGAGCGAACCTATTGCGTGGTCCGAAGTCAAAAGCAACAGCTTACCGAGTGGGTGTCGCTTGCAGTCTGACCGTCCCTGGTGTGTGCTTGAGCGATCAGTGGCAAACGAGTTGCACAACACATGGAAGTGAGGAACTAAAGCAGCCATGAGCAGGACGTGGCAACTCCTCGGGTGAGCCCAGTCACAGAGCAATATGTGCCGGCTCTGCAATTATGGAAGCCTCCTTGGATAGCGAGGGAATGCTCATGGTCTGCCCCTGCCTTCCCTTGAGGGCCGACCACGATGTCGTTCATCGTTCTATCTTGACCAACTGAGATGTTAGCGACATCACAACAGTCCAACGTGCCCCGAAACCAGAGGATGGCTAACCTCATTAAAAAATGCCCGCTGAAGTCGGAAGTGTCGTCCTACGGGTGGCAAACTAAAAATTGACACTACGCAATTACGTCCGAGTGAAATGTCTCGTCCGAATGTCTCTCGTGCTAGGAACAGCTCTGACTACCTAGTTTCCGATTGCCGCTCTTGTTCGGAACAGCTCTGACTGGGTAGTTTTCCGAATGTCAGTTGAGCCTGGAAAAGCTCTGATGGGCGCAACGACAAGCACATGTCCGAAAACTCGCTGAGTGGATGCCGTCTGCAAACCTGTCTGATTTGTGCGGGAATGACCCGGGGAAGCGAAATGACCAATATATTGAAGTGAGGATTTAAAGCAGCCATGAGCAGGACGTGACGATCTCCCTCGGTGAGCCCAGATCCAGGGCGTTATGTGTCGGCCCTGCAACTATGGAAGCAACCTTGGATGGCGGAAAATGCTATGGACTGTCCCTGCCTTCCTTTGAGGGATGACCGTTGTCTTCGACCGTTCAACCTTGGCCAGCATGCTTGCAGATGGCACCACAAAAGTGAGAGTCTCCCTGGAATGCTACCTGGTCAAAAAAGCACGCTAAAGTCGATGTGTTGGCCTGCGGGTTTCGGCCCAAGGGCGCATAACAGACACACCGCAATCACATCTGAAAAAACACTCCGGGTGAACGAAAAGAGAAGAGTACAGTCGTCTGAAAACAGATCAAAAGTTGTATTGTTATATAAATGAAGGTCATTAATATAAACTGCAAAAAGCAGCGGACCTAGTATTGAGCCCTGAGGCACACCAATATTAAGCTGTGTGGGTCTTGATAGACAGTTGTTGAAGGACACGACTTGTTGTCTGTCGGATAGAAATGACGTAATTATGTTCACCACATTGGTGCTAGTCTTCATTTGTTTTAGTTTTCTAATTAAAATATCGTTATCTACCAAATCAAAAGCTTTTTTAAAGTCTACAAACACCGCTCCACAAATTCTACCGTTGTTGATGTTTAAGTGCCAGTTATCGGTCATTTTTGTTAGAGCACTATGGCAAGAATATTTAGGTCGAAACCCAGATTGACTGTTAATTATTAGATCGTTGTTAATTAAATGGTATAACGTTATTTTATGAATGTGTTTTCCTAGTGGTTTTGATACCGACGATAGTAAGGAGATAGGTCTATAATTACCCAAAACGCTATTATCAACTGGGTCATTTTTAAGTAGAGGAAATACTTTAGCAATTTTAAATGCAGATGGAAAGTAGTTTTTGGCCAGGCACTGGTTATATATGAACGGTAAGGACACACTAATGACTGGTACAGCACAACGAAGAATTCTATTACTGATACCATCAAGGCCGTGTGAATTTATTGATTTGAGGTTTAAGATATATTTATAAACTTCTACAACGGACATTAAGGGAATCTCGGCGAGAATATTTCTGGTGCACTTCTCCTCACAGAATGATGCCAGTGAAATTAAATTACACGATGAGTCTGGTATTGAAGACTTTAGATTCTCTATTTCTGATTGAAAGAACCAACTGAATTCATCGTATGTTATAGAATTTGGTATTGCTGATTATGTAGGGCGTTTCTTATTGGTTAGCAAGTTAATAGCCTTCCATATATTTGTACTGTTTGAATTATCTACAATCAAATTTTTAAAATGATCTTTTTTTTATCGTACGATAAATAAGTAGCCAGACTCTAAATGACACTCATACAAGTTCAGGAAGGGGTGTACAAATAAGAAGCCGTAGCGACACCGGGATTCAAACATATCAAGTACACATAACTAGAGAGCCGCACTGATACACAAGTATACTGCCACACACCATCAGCAACACACAAAAAGCTGCCATCACTGGTTAGATTTGTAGTGCATATCATTATAACTTGGGGACAGTATCGCAAATGTTTTCTCAACTGACGTAGGCGATCATGCGTCTCCAGATCTTCAATTATCCAACACAATGTATTATTTCTGTGCTAATATGCTTCGGTAGCAAACAGCGAGACTCTGCAGCCCTTGATTGATAAGAAGAAGATAGCTCTCTTAAGAAACAAGGAAAGACCAACGCGTAACACTCTGAGTGAGCTAAGGCAAGCTAGGAAGGATGTGCAAAAGGCTGCCAGGCAGTCTGCAAATGATTATTGGATCAAGTTATGTGAGTTCATTCAAATCGCAAGTGATAAGGGAAATATAAGAAGCATGTATGAAGGAATAAAGAAAGCCTGTGGTCCAGTGATCAAAAGAAGTGCACCATTGAAAACCTTGACTGGAGAAATCATAACTGATAAGAAACAGCAGATGGACAGATGGGTAAAGCACTATTTGGAGCTTTACTCAAGTGAGACCAAACTAGCGGATGATGCCTTCAACGCCATAGAGGCTCTACCAACTCTTGACCACCTGGACACACTTCCCACCATAACAGAAGTTAAGTGTGCTATAAATGAACTTGCATCTGGCAAGGCTCCAGGTAAGGATGGGATTCCAATAAAGGTTATCAGGAGTGGGCAAGACATACTCACTCTACAGATCCACCAGCTAATAGAGCTATGCTGGCGAGAAGGACAAGTCCCACAGGATTTCAAAGATTCAAGCATCATAACACTGTACATGAACAACGCGATCGGAGCGACTGCAACAACTATAGGGGTATCGCACTTCTGTGTATTGTTGGAAAAGTATTTGCCAGAATTGTTCTGCGCAGACTTAAAGTCCTAGGAGATCAAGTCTACCCCGAATCACAGTGTGGATTTCGACAGAACCGGTCTACCATTGATATGATATTCTCATTGCGATAAATGCAAGAAAAATGCCGTGAACAGAATCAACCACTTTTTATTGCCTTCATCGACCTCACAAAGGCATTTCTTCAAGGCACTAAAGAAGATTGGCTGCCCACCAACACTTCTGTCCATTGTGGAATCGTTCCACACAGGCATGAAGGGTATAATCAAGTTTGATGATGCAGCTTCTGAAGAGTTTGTTATCGTGAAGCCACTGATATCCTTTCGACCACATGGTATTCTATTCTCTTGATTATAGATCTCCCGCGTTATATTATGTTACTTACTTATATTCTGAGTGTACATAAACGCCTCAATGTCTGCACTTTCACCACATTAATCATATTAACTTCTATTGTGCATATTAAAAGTTTTTTTTTTTTTTAATGACAACTTCTGTCTCCTTTTTACTAAAGCCCGGGTACATTTTTACATTTTTTAACTTGCTATATTCATTCTGTCACTGACGTCTTGGACTTAGGGGATGGTGAGACGCGTAGTTTCATCATTCCCCGACATACCGCGCCCAGGATTCGAAATCATTCGCGGGTGATTCCCATGGTTTGCCTGTTACATCTGTAGTTTATTCTAATAATGTCCTGATAATTTATGACATTGCACCTAAGTACTCTGTACATCTATATTCATCGCTAATTACTGATTTAATATTGTTTCTTACTCTTCTTGTCATGATTCTCAGTCACAATTTGGTTATATGGCTCATAAGACGATCTTCTCATTCTATATCACCTGGAGTCTTTAACAATGTTACTTGTAAATGGTTATTTTAATTATTTCGATCTCAGAAGCTCTGAAGGTCTCGATTTCCTCCAACGTTTTGTCATCTCGCCCATGTATATTTTCTTTCTTTATATAAGATATCACGTTCTCAACTTCTGCAGAAAGTATTCGTGGGCTGTCACCTTAGTATTGAATATTCATATACAATCTGTTATCTTCGTATAGCTGTTTCGTGTATTCTCTCAATCTATTAATCATATCATGTTGCCCCATTATTGTCATCACACCATTGCAGAACAATGCTCTCATCACGGCCTCGAGGGAACGATTCTTGATCTCTACCCAGTTTCCCTACCCCGTGCATGTTCTTACCATGGTGTCTTTAATGTTCTGTGTTTAGCTTCGCCCTCAATGACCCTTCTTTCATGAACCATGACGCACACTATTATCCATTCTAAGCTACTGTCAACGTGTAATACGTCTAAAGCATTTAAGTTTCCTAGACCTAATGTTAGTTGGTTAGTTAGTCAACAGATCATCCTCATTGCACATCAGACCATAAGTGCTCAGATCCCCTCCTCAGCAAATCCCGCAGTGTGTAGCGGCTCACGACATCAGTTCTGTGTTGGCTTATTACTCTTCTTTGGCTTCCTGCGTAGTGTTCTTTTTTGGCCCCGCCTATTTTAACTTCCTGTTCTCGCAGCCTGACCATGGTTGTAGATTCCCAGTCATCGCTTGGTTCTCGTAAACGACTTACTTCTCATAGAGCATTCAGAATATCTGCCTGGTCCATGGCTCGTACGGCTTCCACAGTAGCGCTACCCACAAGCCTGTCAGCCTGCTCATTCCCATGCACACCTGCTGAAACTTAGATGAAACTAATCTTTGCAAGCCAAGACCGCACTAGAGACAGCAGCCACTCTCTTCGGACCCTGCCATGTAGCAAGATAGGCTTACAGCATTAAGCTTACTGGTTAACAGAAGGTCTACGGTAAAAGACCAATAAAGGGAAAAGTGAAAACAATTCACGCAATAACAATTAACTGACACGCTCTGATAAAGCGTGTAAAGGCAGATCGGAGCACATGATGATGATGAATGGCACTAAGGGAAACTACTTAGAAAGTTGCATATCACGTAACCGGAACAGCCTAGTTCACGAGAAAAGAAACAACCTAGAGTTAGTCAGGTCTGCGGGTTGACAGAGAGAGGAAGTGTTCGAAAGATATTCTACTGTGGGGAAGTGTTTCTTATTAAAAATCGTGAAAGACTTGTGTAATTGTTACAATGGCGAATTGAGATAATGGTTTGTAAGAGCACAGAGTTCTATACAAAGATGGCCATCTATATAACAGCAAGAACCTGCGAGGGACAGTTGTATCAAACCAGTTACACGAACTGCATGAAAAGTGTTCGCAGTCCGACATCGAATGTCAACTCAAGGTCACTGCTCGCCAACCACTGAGAAGATAAGTAACTGAGTGTTCTTTAGCTAGGCAGTATTCCTGGGTGCCGTGGAATGACAGTCCACGGAACCGATTGATAATCCGAGCATTATTGAATTGTAGTCAGCGACAAGATTGATATTATTATTGACATTATTTATTATGAATCACCTGCCCTCCCAGCAATATGGGAACTGGTGTTATCGTCGGCTGTCGCAATCATATGTATTAAAAGTACGATTGTGAAGGACGCCTGTGGTTTCTTGAGTTCCATTTTGCTTCTGTGAGTCTGCTATGCTTTTTGGACAACGAGCGAGAGAAAAGGTGTGACAGAACCACCCAATCTCTATCATCCTGAGCATATTCATTGAGTCACTAAGGTCACATGACCGATTGAATGTCTGTATCTCGAGCCATGTTATTGCTTTACTTACTGCCATGACTTCCATAGTCAGGCTGATTGTGGTCAAAGTAAAATCGCCAGACTCTTCCTTCACACTTTTCCCTCCGTAAAGGTCCATGAACTTCTCACTCCTCGGACGACCGACCCTTCCGTGTAAATGACAGCATCATCCTCTAATGAATCCTCGAAGATCAGGATGTACAGAACTCTGTTGGCACTTGTACCCACTCCGCGCCAGGTTCTAAGTCCTTAAGTGAAGACACCTGCCGAAGAATGTCTTCGGCTTGACCCGTCCACGACTTTCTTCTTTTTAACCTGTTGTCCTTTACCTTCTTAATCTCGCTGTGCAGTAGATGTTGTGTGTTTGCTTTGACTCTGAGATAGGCACGTGTTTGGTAACATTGCATTTTGTTCCTCATGGTTGGAAAATCAAGAAGGTAGGCATCGTCCTGCATGCTGTATCTCTTGTGCATCCAAGAATAATGCGCATAGCTTCATTCTGTATCCTTTCCATTCTTTCTATCTGCTTATGGCTGAGAGTCAGGTTCGCCATCGCATACTCCACAACAGAAAGGATCAGACCCTCGTAAAGAAGACATAGATGGCGCTGCTCACAGTTTGCATCGCAGCCAAACCCGCATCGCAGCCAAACCCCGCTTGGCCTTTGTTATCACCTATTCTACATGCTCAGTATAAGCGAGGCTTCGATCAATTCGTATCCCCAGGTAATTCATCGCATGCGTTCTTTCCATCGTCTCTGAACCCAGATTTACAGTTGGCGTTGGTGTGTTGACAATATGGTTATTCAAAGAGATCCATGTCACTGTTGCCTTTGTTGGGTTGACCATTGCCCCAGCTTCAACACACCAAGTGCCTATGCGATTGAGTTCGGTTTGTAGTTCCACAGCAACCTGATCTCTATCCTTGCCCTGACGATACACTAAAACATCTTCTACATACGACAATGTCCTCCCCGGTCCTATAATTTGCTCGCTGGTGATTCTCACAGTGGCGAGATAACGGTGATCCCTGTGGTAGGCCAGGATATATTGTTGTTGGTTCCTAAGTCCAACTGCCACATCTAAAAACTACTTTCCGTTGGAAGAAGGCTGCGGCGATCCAACTAAGGAAGAAAGGACTTATCTTGAGTTCAAGAAGCTGAAGCATTAAAAAATCCAATGGTACTCTGTTGCAGTTGTAGAGGGAAAGGGCACAAACAATGCAATTTATACATTACGGACACTAATAGAAAGGTCAATAAAGAGACATATATTTGTGCTTCATAGATTATACTAAGGCATTTGATAAAGTAAAGCATGATGAGCTGATTAAAATGTTGGACGATATCAGCTTTGATTGCAAAGATTTAAGAATAATAAAAAATATTTACTGGAGCCAAGTAGTAGCAATTAAAATGGGAAATAAAGAGGGTAGTTACGAACACATAAAGCTATGAGTAGGACAGGGGTGTGTCTTGTCACCCAATCTCTTCTCCCTATATAGCGAAGTAATAATTAGAGAGATCAAAGAGAAGCCAGGAATACTATTCGGAGGAAATAATATAAACAATATACGCTATACAGATGACAAAGTATTGGTGGCGGATAAATCAACAAACATACAACAATTGTTGGACATTGTAGTAACAGAGAGTGCAAGTAAAGGACTCTCCTTGAATATCAAGTAAGCGGTACCAATGGTGATATCAAAGAAAATGGTGACACCAAAATGTGACATAGAAATAGAAAGAAACATTCTTAACAAAGTGGATAATTTTAGATATCTAGAGCCGTTTATAACATCAGATGGAAGATGTACAACAGAGATGAAGAGCAGAACAGGGCAAGCAAAAGCCGCATTTCAGAAAATGAAGAGTATCTTATGCAATAAGTCACTGTCACTGAATGTAAGAAAGAGAGTGCTGAAATGCTACGTAGAACCAGTTTAGCTGTACGGCAGTGAAGCTTGGAATGTAAATGAACAAATTAAGAAGAAATTGGAAGCAACAGAGATGTGGTTCCTGAGACGAATGTTACGAATTCAATGGACTGACAGAGTAACTAACAACGACTGCCTGAAACAGGCTAATGAATCTAGAACATTATATACAACAAAAAGAAAGAGACAAACATCTTTATTCGGTCATGTGATGAGAAGAGGGGCATTGGAGAACATCGTGACAACTGGAAAGATCAAGGGGAAGAGATGCAGAGGTAGACCAAGAGAAATGGTGCTGGATGGATTGAGACGGAGAGCCGTGAACGCCTGCGCCAGCTGGCAGGCACTTGATGATGATGATGATGATGATGATGATGATGATGATGATGATGATGATGATGATGATGATTACTTTGTTGTATGCATCCTCAAGATTAATCGCTGCAGCAATTGCCTGAGTGGAAACCTTCATAGACATCATGGGCAAAAACTGCTGCATTGGTCCAGGTTTCTCTGTTTGGACGGAACCCTCCCAGGGTAGGTGGGAAAACAGCTTGCCTCTAGCTGGCTTGATATTTTTCTGGCAATTAACTTCTCCAGCAGCTTGCCTATTGTATTCTGCATGGTTATTACTCGATATCCCTGAATATGTGTGTGGTCTTTGCCAGCCTTCGGCAAGGGTATCAGATAGCTGTGTAACCACTCATCATTGATGCTAGCACTCTCTTTACTGTTGTTGTACATGTCTGCTAGTTTCTCTAGCTCGTTGTCGGTACACATATTGATGTCGTCATATTAGATGCCATCTGGCCCTGGAGAGCTGTTTTTTAACGTCGAAGCACAGCCTTGATTTCTTTTACTGACACTGACATGTTCTGGGCCTTGCATCTGTCTGAGGTGATCTGTCTGATTGCTCTGCGCTAGACAGCGTTCGAAGAGGGCTTTGCCAGTCCTCTGCCAGATGAGGTCAGCACCTTGGAAGTCAGGAATACTCTTATTCTTGACTACCCCACTCATGCTTTTATGTAGTCGCCAGAACAATTTCAATTACTTGTCTGTGCTTACACTGTGATATACTCCTGTCCATTTTTCACTTTTAATTACCCTAACCAGTTGTTTGAAGTAGCTTACTTTTGTGTGCATCTCTCTTTCTAAGTGTATGCAGGGACTTGGATGGGCAACTCTGTTCTTTTTTTTTTGGTGTTTTGCCATTTCCTTACAATACTGCACTTATCCACCCAGGCCTTTTCCACCTCAAAATTCCACCAAGGCGGCTGCTCCAAGCTTTTTTTTCCCCCGCCATGAAACTTTCTGCGCTTGTCGCGCCTTATTTTACTCATCACATCTTGGCCTGTACTGTCATACTGGAACATCTTGACCTTTGAGTTATGCTGCCTAGTTCTGCCTTTCTCCACCAATATGCTGCAAGGTAGTGGTCGCTGTCGTGGTACCCTAGGATACCCCATCTACATACTGTGGTGAGTGAAGGAGAAACCAGCGCTCGATCAATAACACTGTCCTCATTACCTGGACGACTTGATGTCCTGGTGACACAGCCACTTTTGATACAAACCAGGTCAATAGTTTCAAGTGCAGTCTCGATCCCCTCCCTCTGTGTGTTGGAGGAAATGTTTCCCCATGATCTGCCTTAAGCGTTGAAATAGTCACAGAAAATAACATTTCTCTCGTGGCCTAATATGTCACTTAAGCACTGCCACTTCTAGGAATCCACACTCGCGTTACGGGCATAAACATTAACCAGCACGAATGGTAGACCGAATTGAACTCTAACCGCCTGTATTTGTATGTCGTCATTGTCCCATCTGGACATGTCTAGCTCTGAAGCCACCATACTGTCGTGGATGAGAATCACTTTCAAGACCTAATGCGTTGTATGATGGCCAGGATGACCTAGACTGAACTAATAGCATCAGAGCTATCTGTAATGCGTGCTATCTTGGCACGCAGAGCAGCGACCTACCTGGCACATCCGACAACATAAAATGTCCAGCAACGATTAAAGGCATGCACGGAACAGAATATTCCTACGCAGTTGCCTCCCGTCCTCCGGTGAGTGGATGACAAGGCTGACGTCAGCATGCACTGTTCAGATAGCCTCGTTATCAAATAGGTTCTAATAAGGGTGAGCGATCGTGGTTCGCCATCTGACACGATCATCAGAGCCGTGGATCCATTCAATCTTCTTGTCAGGAGTATGCCATGTGGCCCAGCCACCCAGATATTTATATCTGTGCTTTCCCTTCCTCTTTTTCCATAATCTTGTCAATTGTCTCTACGTTTTCCAGTTTATTTCTCGTCATAATGTGCCCAAACAATCTTGACTGTCTATATCAAATTTTTTTTAATGCTTAAAATGGCATGATTCAGATAGTCTGCATGCAGGTAGACATTTCTGTGGGGTAGTTTATAATCGTCAGGAAAAGTACATATATGTATATATGTATGTCTGTATGCAAGTATGTAGGTAGGTAGGTAGGTAGGCAGGCAGGCAGGCAGGTAGGCAGGTAGGCAGGCAGACAGGCAGGCAGGTAGGCAGGCAGGTAGGTAGGTAGGTAGATAGGTAGGTAGATAGGCAGGCAGGCAGGTAGGTAGGTAGATAGGTAGGTAGGTAGGTAGGTAGATAATTAGGTAATAAGGTAGATAGGCAGGCAGGCAGGCATGCATGCAAATACGACAGCTGTGTAGGATGTATGGCTTTCTTTAGTAGTGTTTCCTTGTTTGGTTCTTGGATAAAATGTATTTGAACATTGTTGAGGCACTGAGAGAATTCCACAGAAGACCATTAACTTAATAAAGGCAACATATCAAGACATGAAATGTAGAATTCTTTGTGTGGGTAAACTAACATATTCATCTGAAATATGAACACTAGTGGGACAGGGATGCATTTGATCATTTGTATCAATTTTACGAACTATATACTAGATTATGATGTCAACAATAAAAGTTCAGGACGTCGCAATCATCTCCGGTATTTATTTATTTGCCTGTTTGCTATTTTCTAGGCAAGTAGTAGTTTAGTAGTTTGCCATTGCTTTCTGTGTGGTTTACGCTCATGCCATTGTGAAAATTGACATAAAGGGGATGAGTTCAAATCCAATATGTCAGGACTGAAACTGCTTTCACACCTCCACGAGACAGACGCCGACGAAGACAACAATAGCGTAGCTACCTCCAAAAATGCAATGGGTGAACTCTGAGTGACTAGCTTAATCACCCGAACCTCGCTGACTGAGTGACTAGCTTAATCACCCGAATCTCGCTGACTGAGTGGCTAGCTTGATCACCCGAATCTCGCTGACTGAGTGACTAGCTTGATCATTAGAACCTTGCTGACCGAGTGACTAGCTTGATCACCCGAACCTCGGTAACTGAGTGACTAGCTTTTTCACCCAAATCTCGCTGACTGAGTGACTAGTTTGATCACCCTAACCTCGCTGACTGAGTGACTAGCATGATCACCCGATCCTCGCTGACTGAGTGACTAGCTTGATCATCCGAACCTCGCTGACTGAGTGACTAGCTTGATCACCCGAACCTCGCTGACTGAGTGACTAGCTTGATCACCCGAACCTCGCTGACTGAGTGACTAGCTTGATCACCCGATCCTCGCTGAGTGACTAGCTTGATGAACCGAACCTCGGTGACTGAGTGACTAGCTTTGTCACCCAAATCTCGCTGACTTAGTGACTAGTTTGATCACCCTAACCTCGCTGACTGAGTGACTAGCATGATCACCCGAACCTCGATGACTTAGTGACTAGCTTGATCATTAGAACCTTGCTGACCGAGTGACTAGCTTGATCACCCGAACCTCGATGACTGAGTGACTAGCATGATCACCCGAACCTCGATGACTGAGTGACTAGCATGATCACCCGAACCTCGATGACTGAGTGACTACTTTGATCAACCGAACCTCGCTGACTGAGTGACTACTTTGATCAACCGAACCTCGCTGACTGAGTGACTACTTTGATCAACCGAACCTCGCTGACTGAGTGACTAGCATGATCACCCTAACCTCGCTGACTGAGTGACTAACATGATCACCCGAACCTCGATGACTGAGTGACTACTTTGATCAACCGAACCTCGCTGACTGAGTGACTAGCATGATCACCCTAACCTCGCTGACTGAGTGACTAACATGATCACCCGAACCTCGATGACTGAGTGACTACTTTGATCAACCGAACCTCGCTGACTGAGTGACTAGCATGATCACCCTAACCTCGCTGACTGAGTGACTAGCATGATCACCCGAACCTCGCTGACTGAGTGACTAACATGATCACCCGAACCTCGCTGACTGAGTGACTAGCATGATCACCCAAATCTCGCTGACTGAGTGACTAGCATGATCACCCTAACCTCGCTGACTGAGTGACTAACATGATCACCCGAACCTCGATGACTGAGTGACTACTTTGATCAACCGAACCTCGCTGACTGAGTGACTAGCATGATCACCCTAACCTCGCTGACTGAGTGACTAGCATGATCACCCGAACCTCGCTGACTGAGTGACTAGCATGATCACCCTAACCTCGCTGACTGAGTGACTAGCATGATCACCCTAACCTCGCTGACTGAGTGACTAACATGATCACCCGAACCTCGATGACTGAGTGACTACTTTGATCAACCGAACCTCGCTGACTGAGTGACTAGCATGATCACCCTAACCTCGCTGACTGAGTGACTAACATGATCACCCGAACCTCGATGACTGAGTGACTACTTTGATCAACCGAACCTCGCTGACTGAGTGACTAGCATGATCACCCGAACCTCGCTGACTGAGTGACTAGCATGATCACCCTAACCTCGCTGACTGGGTGACTAGCATGATCACCCTAACCTCGCTGACTGAGTGACTAACATGATCACCCGAACCTCGATGACTGAGTGACTACTTTGATCAACCGAACCTCGCTGACTGAGTGACTAGCATGATCACCCTAACCTCGCTGACTGGGTGACTAGCATGATCACCCTAACCTCGCTGACTGAGTGACTAACATGATCACCCGAACCTCGATGACTGAGTGACTACTTTGATCAACCGAACCTCGCTGACTGAGTGACTAGCATGATCACCCTAACCTCGCTGACTGAGTGACTAACATGATCACCCGAACCTCGATGACTGAGTGACTACTTTGATCAACCGAACCTCGCTGACTGAGTGACTAGCATGATCACCCTAACCTCGCTGACTGAGTGACTAGCATGATCACCCGAACCTCGCTGACTGAGTGACTAACATGATCACCCGAACCTCGCTGACTGAGTGACTAGCATGATCACCCAAATCTCGCTGACTGAGTGACTAGCATGATCACCCTAACCTCGCTGACTGAGTGACTAACATGATCACCCGAACCTCGATGACTGAGTGACTACTTTGATCAACCGAACCTCGCTGACTGAGTGACTAGCATGATCACCCTAACCTCGCTGACTGAGTGACTAGCATGATCACCCGAACCTCGCTGACTGAGTGACTAGCATGATCACCCTAACCTCGCTGACTGAGTGACTAGCATGATCACCCTAACCTCGCTGACTGAGTGACTAACATGATCACCCGAACCTCGATGACTGAGTGACTACTTTGATCAACCGAACCTCGCTGACTGAGTGACTAGCATGATCACCCTAACCTCGCTGACTGAGTGACTAACATGATCACCCGAACCTCGATGACTGAGTGACTACTTTGATCAACCGAACCTCGCTGACTGAGTGACTAGCATGATCACCCGAACCTCGCTGACTGAGTGACTAGCATGATCACCCTAACCTCGCTGACTGGGTGACTAGCATGATCACCCTAACCTCGCTGACTGAGTGACTAACATGATCACCCGAACCTCGATGACTGAGTGACTACTTTGATCAACCGAACCTCGCTGACTGAGTGACTAGCATGATCACCCTAACCTCGCTGACTGAGTGACTAACATGATCACCCGAACCTCGATGACTGAGTGATTACTTTGATCAACCGAACCTCGCTGACTGAGTGACTAGCATGATCACCCTAACCTCGCTGACTGAGTGACTAGCATGATCACCCGAACCTCGCTGACTGAGTGACTAACATGATCACCCGAACCTCGCTGACTGAGTGACTAGCATGATCACCCAAATCTCGCTGACTGAGTGACTAGCATGATCAAACTAACCTCGCTGACTGAGTGACTAACATGATCACCCGAACCTCGATGACTGAGTGACTACTTTGATCAACCGAACCTCGCTGACTGAGTGACTAGCATGATCACCCGAACCTCGCTGACTGAGTGACTAGCATGATCACCCTAACCTCGCTGACTGAGTGACTAGCATGATCACCCAAATCTCGCTGACTGAGTGACTAGCATGATCACCCTAACCTCGCTGACTGAGTGACTAACATGATCACCCGAACCTCGATGACTGAGTGACTACTTTGATCAACCGAACCTCGCTGACTGAGTGACTAGCATGATCACCCTAACCTCGCTGACTGAGTGACTAGCATGATCACCCTAACCTCGCTGAGTGACTAGTTTTATCACCCTAACCTCGCTGAGTGACTAGTTTGATCACCCTAACCTCGCTGACTGAGTGACTAGCATGATCACCCTAACCTCGCTGAGTGACTAGTTTGATCACCCTAACCTCGCTGAGTGACTAGTTTGATCACCCTAACCTCGCTGAGTGACTAGTTTGATCACCCGATCCTCGCTGACTGAGTGACTAGCATGATCACCCTAACCTCGCTGAGTGACTAGTTTGATCACCCTAACCTCGCTGAGTGACTAGTTTGATCACCCTAACCTCGCTGAGTGACTAGCATGATCACCCGAACCTCGCAGACGGCAGTGTTCCCCCCCCCCATCCGCTCCACCCCTCTTCCTACACACGAAATCAGATGCAAGATCACTTAAACACGCTTGATGGGATTTCACAATAATCATGTCTAAATATGCATAAGGGAGTGGCAAAGATAATGTGAAGAAATAAAGCAAATAATGACAGGATCTCTCTAAATTAAACATTGTTTCAATCGGTGGAATCTCACAAATATTGAGTTCACGTTGTGGCCACAGATTGGGGGAAGGGGGAAGGGTGGTGACGGGGAAGGAGGGAGGGGCAGGTAGAGCTTTAGAATAAGAGTACACAAGAAGCAAAAGGAGGTGAGCACGGCCGAATGTGTAAGAGCGCTTGTTCTGAAATATCCGGTGCGCTGGTGCCGAGGTTGCGGGTTCAACACCTACACTGATGAGTTGGACTAAAATGTTTACTTCTCGTCCTTGACTTAAAGACGTAAACTGTAAGTACCTATGAAGTCTGAGTGGGTTTGCCTGATGACGAGAGACAATGGTAATATGAAAGATAATTGATACGCAAAGATTAGATTAGCACACTATGAATAGTAGCACATGTATGCACTACGCTTGAGTTCAAAAAGAGCGAACGGGAAAAAATATGAAAGGCAATAAACCGGTCATAACACTCGGAAATGTGTGGGAGTCAAAGACATTAAATTTAGTTGCCAGTAGTGGGTTGTGCTCAATATTTGAATTTCAAATCCCGAAACAACCACATAATCAATTAAATTTAGTACCAAACTTCAAATATTGAACTTTAACGTCAAATTATTGCTAATGTAAGTATCATCATCATCATCAAGTGCCAGGCCGACTGGCGTAGGCGTTCATAACTCTCCACAGATCTCGGTCTTTGGTTTTCTGGATCAACTCTGGCGTTGAAATTCCTCCATGCCACCGTCGCAATCCATCCAGCATCATTTCTCTTGCTCTGTCTCTACCTCTCTTCCCTCGATCTTTCCTTCTTTCCAGTTGTCATGATGTTCTCCAATGCCTCTCTTCTCATTACATGACAAAAACAATTTGTTTGCCTCTTTCTTATTGTTTTATATAATTTTCTAGTTTCATTAGCCTCTGTCAGGCATTCAATGAATCAATCATGTGCCATGCCGGAAAGTGTGGAATGTCATGATCACCATTTCACTCGATCACCAGAGTCAGAGTCAGTGTTCCTGTCTCGACCATGTCATCCAGATATTTACTTCTCGGTCTTCCCCTTGGTCTGTTCCCTTCGATCTTGCCAGTTGTCACTAAGTTCTCCAATTCATTTCTTCTCATAACATGTCCAAAAACATTTTGACTGTCTACGTCTAATTTCTCTAATCAATTTACGATTTTCATTTGTCTCCTGTAGTATTTGGTCATTGGTTTTTCTTTCTGTCCATGGTACTCTTTGCATTTTCCTCAGAAACCACATTTCTGCAGCCATCAAATGTTTTTCAGCTTGACTGCTCATTGTCCAAGTTTCACATACATACAAAAGAACAGGCTCTATGTATCCCCTCAACACTCTTTTTCTCGTTTCAATTGACATCTTTTTATTGGTCAGAATGTTTTTCATCTTGCTAAAGGCTACTTTCGCCACGGCGATTCTTGTTCTAATCTCTTCAATGCATCTCCCATCAGATGTTATGACTATTCCGAGATAATTGTATTGATTCACTTGTTGAAGAATATTCCCATTTACTTGTGTATTACTTTGTGGTATTTCGTTCTTCCTAGTGACGACCATAATCTGTGTCTTTTTACAATTGAATTCTAATCCCAGTTGTTCACTGTGTGCAACAACTGCATCAACTAATTGTTGCAGATCCTGCGCATTGTCTGCAATCAATACTTTATCATCTGCATATCTATTGTTACTGATGTTTCGTCCTCCAATGGTGATTCCGTTTATATCTTCTACATTTCTGACAATATTTTCACTGTATAGGGAAAAAAGATCTGGAGACATTACACATCCCTGCCTAACACCTCTCTAATAGGCTGATATTGCCCCACTTCATTATCAATCCTTATGGCAGCTTATTTCCAATATATGTTTTTTTATAAGTCTAATGTCTTTCCCATCAATTTGTACATCTTCAAGCATATCTGTCATGCTGATATGTCTTACTCTATCGAACGCCTTTGTCAATAAAGCAAAGATGTATATCTTTGTTTACTTCTATAGAACGTTCAATAACTGAACGCAGCATATACACAGCATTTACTGTACCCATTGCTTCTACAAACCCACAATGTTCTTCTCCTATTTCAGGTTGTATTTTCTTCCTCACTCTTTGCATGATAATTCGTACCAAAATCTTTGTAATGTGACTTATTATACTAATTGTTATATATTGATCACATTCCAAGGCTCCTGATTTCTGTGGGTTTGCAATAAATTCAGAATTACATAATTCAGAAGGTATATGTCCGGTATCATATAATGAGTTCAGCAGTCTAGTGACTTTATCTATTTTATATTCTTCTAAAGCTTTAATCATCTCTGTTGTGATGTTATCTGAACCGGGAGCCTTGCCAGCTTTCATATGTTTAAGAACATTTCGAACTTCCATCTTCAAAATAGGCGTTCCTTCATTATTAAATCGAAAATCATACTGTTCATCTCTGTTATCATCATAAAGGTTTTTCACATAGTCTGACCATACATGTAGAATCTGATCTTTTTCTATTATTATTTTGCCATCTTTTGTTTTTAGACAGCCTGCTGATGTACTTGTTCTTTTATTAGTAAGTTCCTGAATTTTTGTGTGCACTAATTTGGTATTTTGACTATTGTGTTGTTGTTTTTCAATTTCTAAGCAGTTTTTCTCAAGCCATGCTTCTTTTGCCTCCTTACATAATATTCTGACTTGTCTGTGAATTTCTTCATGTTTGGCAGAATTATTTTTGTTGAGTCTTCTTGTTTCCATTAGTTGTAAAATTTCTTCAGTCATCCATTTCTTGCGACCCACCTTCTTTAATTTTATAATAGTTGTTATTGCAGCCAAACTGATTAACTTCTTCAACATTTCCCATTGATCATCCACATCCTGGAATAGGATCTCTAGATCAGACAATATATCAAATCTGTTCTGTACTTCTATGTTGAATTTGTTTTGTATTTCCTTGTCGTTACTCAATGTACACAAATCATATTTAGTGTTTCCTGTTTTATACTTGACTTTCTTTAACCTTATCCTCTATGTTCCTGTAAGTAATCTGTGATCACTATAACAATCAGCACTGGGAACTGTTTTGCTATTGTTAGCGCATTTCTAAATCTTCTGCTAATCAAAATGTAATCAATCTGGTTTCTAAACCTGCTATCTCCATGTCCTTAATCTTCTTGGGTGTTGCTTAAATCAGGTGTTTCCTGCAATCATTTCCAGCTCTTTTGCCCACTCTACAAGTCTGTATTCTCTTTCATTTCTCTCTCCCAAACCATAGTTTCCTACTGTGTATCTATCACCTTGATTTCCTACTTTAGCATTGAAGTTCCCTATTTGATGTTTATTTCTGAATTTTTACATTTCTTTAAAGTAGACTCTATGTCATTGTAAAATTCTTCTACACTATCTTCACTGGATTCTCCTGTTGGGGCATATACCTGAATAACATTTATGTCAATAGGTCTGCCGCTTAATTTAACTAGTAGAACTATGTCTGACACGGCCCAATATCCTTGAACAGATTTTGATGTTTGCCGGTCCAAAATAATTGCTACCCCCCTTTGTCTATTTTCTCCTCCAGAATAAATAATCTTAAAATCTTCATATATTTTGATGCCTGCTCCTGTCCTTCTCGTTTCGCACATCCCTAAAATATTAATTTTCTCTCTTTCCATTTCTTATTTGATGTTATCTAATATTTCGTCGTCGTTTACTGTCCTATCGTTCCATGTTGCTAATTGTAATGTCTCTGTCCTTGTCTTGCGATGATCTGCTTCAAGCGAATCATAATGAACTAGGCACTTTTAAAGAAGGTAGTTTGCCATTGCTTCCCTTCCTGGCAGAACCCGTACTGACCGGGTGACCGAAGCTATTGTCTCGTGAAAGAGATCTTCTGCCTACCGTCGCAAAACTTGAGACATAACCAACAACTATCTGTTGGCTGCCCTCATAATTTCATCCACCACCTGCTTTCCGTGGCTTCGTTTGAACACTTCCGATAAACGAATACTAAATAACACCACATAATCCATAGGAAAACACTAAAACAGCGTCTTCCCGAAGAATAAACGCGTCACGTCGTCGCCATTTTACCGAAAGTGCATTTTACCGGAAAGGCATTCGTTGTTAGTTATTTTGGTAGTCCAAGGAATTCGCAGCATTCGACTCAGGAACCACATCTCTGTTGCTTCCAATCTCCTCCTAATTTGTTCATTACATTCCAAGATTCACAAAACATATATAAGGACTACAAAGTTACCAACAAATTACAAACATTAATTGACTGGTGCGTGCGAAGAACAGCACTAACTCCGAATTAGATGCACATGTTAATAGAAGGACTAGACAGTTCTTTCATGGAACCCACAGGACAAATGAAATAGAGGCAGGCCTAAAACACACGAAGAAGAGAATTAGAGTGTGCCAATAGTGTAAAGATGTTGAAATAATGTAACTGTACATTTCCCGCCACATATACGCCTAAACTCTACTAAGCTGGCATCCCTCGTGTCTTATCTAGATATCACACATCGCGAACTGGCATCCCTCGTGTCTTATCTAGATATCACACATCGCGATAGTCTGTCTCTGTGCTCACGCTGTCTGTTTATACTTATCTAGATATCACACATCGCGATAGTCTGTCTCTGTGCTCACGCTGTCTGTTTATACTTATCTAGATATCACACATCGCGATAGTCTGTCTCTTTGCTCACGCTGTCTGTTTATACTTATCTAGATATCACACATCGCGATAGTCTGTCTCTTTGCTCACGCTGTCTGTTTATACTTATCTAGATATCACACATCGCGATAGTCTGTCTCTTTGCTCACGCTGTCTGTTTATACTTATCTATATATCACACATCGCGATAGTCTGTTTCTGTGCTCACGCTGTCTGTTTATACTTATCTAGATATCACACATCGCGATAGTCTGTCTCTTTGCTCACGCTGTCTGTTTATACTTTACGAAGTTATTACAAACTTGGTTGTCAACAGCAGAACTAATTATCAAGAACTATTACAAGCAGCCTGACAATGGAGGTCATGGCAGTACCTCAAGCAATAGCTTAGCTGAAGATACATACTTTCATCCAGACATGCTTTATCGTGACTCAAAAGTATATGCGTAAGAAGATCGAGAGAAGATGGGCTCGAAGACAGTGGCTGGAGTCACCGAGGAGGTCAAGTCTGACTAAAATCATGTTCAGTTGTGTACCAGGCGAAGACGGTGCAAAAAAAATGAAGAAGTCGATAAATTTGCTGGTCTGGCTACTGAAGAGAATGGTCCAGCGACAGGCCGGGCTGATGAACTGAACTTCATCAGAGGCAGGGCTATTACAGGAATCTGATGATAACCATGAATCCGCAACCTCGACCAGACCGCAAGAACATCGCGCCAATAAAGGTGAAGCCAAGCGAGAGAGGCCAAAGAAGTCAACTAAGATAAAACTGGTGTTGTCAGAGGGAGATACTGAGGTGGGGAATCTGAGCACTTATGGACTGAGTTGTTCGATATGCAGTGAGGATAATATGACGAAAAACTAACTAATTAACTAACTAAGATCCATTACGGCAACCCTCAGGTCCTCCCTTGTCCGCTTCTACTTCTTGAATGAAACCCCCTCTTATCTCAGACAAGAGCTTCGATCCTAGACCAGCCGCCAACCAAGGCTTAGGGCCTGGTCTGCCCTGCCATGACACTTTGTCTTTGGGTTGCATTTCCTCGCATCAGGGTAAGGCTTGTACCCTCCCAATTGCGCTCTTCCGCCCGAAGCCGTTGGCACACTGTGGGGTGTCGGGTTTGGTAAGCGCCGCCCAACGTTCGGCGCTAACACAAAGCAGGTAGTACCGTCTACTGTTATACGGTAGCTCAGTCATATCTGACTAAGTCCTGACACAATAATAATAATAATAATAATAATAATAATAATAATAATAATAATAATAATAATAATAATAACGATCTTTAAAATAATAATATATTTTTGCAAGCGCATGTCTTTCACACTGAATTCTGCCTCAATGTTATATGTATAAATATACTATGGCCGACTATTTAATACAGTCAAGATGTTTAAACATACATGGAATGTGTTATTTACCGTCGTGGCATCGAGTTTAGTGCACTTGATTACCAAACCTGTGGTCTGCGATAAATGCCCAGAAGTAGCTGAATCATGTGTTTTTATCCTTACCAGTATAGCTCAAGTATCGACCCAGGCCAACATCTCTTTGAGAATGGTGCAGGAATTGCATGGGAAGAAGGTAGACGTCGGGGGATAAACCCGAACACCCCACCTTATGATACGTGGTCAAGAACATGTGAAAGCCGAACACTTCACACCCAGCGACAGCATCTGCCATTGGACTACCTTGTTTACTCAATCTGTTGGATAGCACGTGACCCTGTGGATATTTTCCTGCTCAAGACATTAATTGTTGGGTCGTTGCACTTGTCCAGTGTTACTTGGTTTAGAATGAGGTAATAAAGCTCCGGCAAGCTACCACCAGTGTTTAAGCATTGCATCATAAGCCGAAGTTCAATTGTTTATATCCAAATTAATTTGCTTCAAGCTTCAAGCCAACTGAAACTTAAAATGGCTACACGAGTTAGTTGCATATCCTTTACAGGACGTCGGCAGGCATTTTTTGTTGTTGTGATCTCTTGGCAAGTTTACGGTCAGATCGCAGTCTAAACTTGCATTGAACTGGACAATGGAATCGAATTTGTGGACTACATGACATTATAACAGAAACGGCAATTTTCGTCTAGACAGACTGCATATGAATGCTGACTAGCAGAGCAGTGGGCAAGGGTTGCCAGGGAAGTAAGAGAAACATTTGGATTATTTGTTAGTTATATCGTGTTTCGATAAGTAGCTAACTGAATTCTACGCCCACATTAACACAGGACTATAACACTTAAACAGCATCTTTGTTTTTTTTTTTATTTCAAATTAGAAAATAATTTCTCTGTAACTATGCTGAAAGCATGATTTCTCATTGGCGCGCGTACAGACGCCTCGCAGAAACGAATAACGAAAGGTGTTACCTGTACTGAGTTCATTTTTATTTTAGGATATTTTAATTCCGCGTGTACTTTCCTTCAGCTGTAAACAGCGATAATAATTTAAGTCAGTACGTTGATTTATAGTTATATAAAAAGCTACATTAAATCATATTTCTATGTCATTTAGTATATTGTGACTGCTTTCACACCTTCTCACCACCCACATATCGTAAAAATAAGGACACGTCGGTATCTCATATCACAATGGAAGCTCTAGTTTTGTTTTTTAAGTAGCTGCTTGTAATACTCAGTGTACAATACAATCAGTGTTCTGGCTGGTGGCTCTGTTAGTTTCCAGTTCCCACTCCTGCTTGTAATGTTCCACTCCTGCTTGTAATGTTCCACTCCTGCTTGTAATGTTCCACTCCTGCTTGTAATGTTCCACTCATGCTTGTAATGTTCCACTCATGCTTGTAATGTTCCACTCATGCTTGTAATATTCCACTCATGCTTGTAATGTTCCACTCATGCTTGTAATGTTCCACTCATGCTTGTAATGTTCCACTCCTGCTTGTAATGTTCCACTCATGCTTGTAATGTTCCACTCATGCTTGTAATGTTCCACTCATGCTTGTAATGTTCCACTCCTGCTTGTAATGTTCCACTCATGTTTGTAATGTTCCACTCCTGCTTGTAATGTTCCACTCCTGCTTGTAATGTTCCACTCATGCTTGTAATGTTCCACTCATGCTTGTAATGTTCCACTCATGCTTGTAATGTTCCACTCCTGCTTGTAATGTTCCACTCATGCTTGTAATGTTCCACTCCTGCTTGTAATGTTCCACTCCTGCTTGTAATGTTCCACTCATGCTTGTAATGTTCCACTCCTGCTTGTAATGTTCCACTCATGCTTGTAATGTTCCACTCCTGCTTGTAATGTTCCACTCCTGCTTGTAATGTTCCACTCCTGCTTGTAATGTTCCACTCATGCTTGTAATGTTCCACTCCTGCTTGTAATGTTCCACTCCTGCTTGTAATGTTCCACTCATGCTTGTAATGTTCCACTCCTGCTTGTAATGTTCCACTCCTGCTTGTAATGTTCCAATCATGCTTGTAATGTTCCACTCCTGCTTGTAATGTTCCACTCCTGCTTGTAATGTTCCACTCATGCTTGTAATGTTCCACTCCTGCTTGTAATGTTCCACTCCTGCTTGTAATGTTCCACTCATGCTTGTAATGTTCCACTCCTGCTTGTAATGTTCCACTCCTGCTTGTAATGTTCCACCCATGCACAAAAGCCCTGACCCCATTTCTATTTGCAATAATCTAAGATAGCATCACATCACTGAGGGATGTAAAGAGTAAAGATAGCCAAATTTGATTTTGCTGAAAACTATTATTCAAGGAATACATTTTTAAACTGGAAACAGCATTTACTTGTATCAATTACATATCCCGGTTAAAGGTTGTTTTCTCATAATTAATTAGCAAGACAATGATAAATGCACTTGTAATTGTCTGAGCTATGGTAGCGCAATGGTTAGCACGCTTATCTCCTGTCCCGATGGCCATGTATTCGAATCTTCATCAATGAGGAATTTTGTATTTGTCCTAGCTCCCAGGTCGACCCAAATTAACATGGTTATCAGGAAATGCCAGGGAAATAAAGACTGTCGGTTGGATATTGATGACATCATCTTTCGAATGCCGATCATTCTATGAAAGTATGGGGCTGGTACCATGTGCACTATACGATTTAAGGCGTGAAGGCAGGGTCCATTTCTTGCCTTCTTTATTACCATTACATCTCAACGCGTGAAGGCAGGGTCCATTACTTCACTTCTTTATTCCCATTACGCCTCAAGGCGTGAAGGCAGGGTCAATTATTTGACCTCTTTATTCCCATCAAGCGTCAAGGCATAGAGGCAGGATTCATTACTTGACCTCTTTAATTCCATTACACCTCAAGGCGTGGAGTTAAGGTCCATTACGTGACCTTTTTAATCCCATTGCACCTCAAGGCGTGGAGTCAGGGTCCATTATGTGACTTCCTTATTCCCAATACGCTTCAAGGCGTGAAGGCAGGGTCCATTACTTGACCTCTTTAATCCCATTGCACCTCAAGGCGTGGAGTCAGGGTCCATTACGTGACTTCCTTATTCCCAATACGCTTCAAGGCGTGAAGGCAGGGTCCATTACTTGACCTCTTTAATCCCATTGCACCTCAAGGCGTGGAGTCAGGGTCCATTACGTGACTTCCTTATTCCCAATACGCTTCAAGGCATGAAGGCAGGGTCCATTACTTGACCTCTTTAATCCCATTGCACCTCAAGACGTGGAGTTAGGGTCCATTACGTGACTTCCTTATTCCCATTACACCTCAAGGCGTGAAGGCAGGGTCCATTACTTGACCTCTTTAATCCCATTGCACCTCAAGGCGTGGAGTCAGGGTACATTACGTGACTTCCTTTTTCCCAATACGCTTCAAGGCTTGGAAGCAGAGTCCAATACTTGACCTCTTTAGTTCCATTGCACCTCAAGGCGTCTAAAATGGCTCTTCTCGTCGTTTACTTATAATAGATGTAGAGACTTGAATAGGGTATCGTCGGAGTTTATAGTTTCACTCTATCTGGTATAGCTGCACACATATTTTGAAGAATAAAAATGCTAGTGGTTTTTTTTTTTTTTTTTTTAAATAGCTGCTACCACAGTGCGATTTACAGTTCAAGAGGATACTGTACCCTTCACCAATATTAAGTTCGGTTGTGGAATAGTAGATCTGAAAAATGCAGCAGCCATTTGGACGGAAGCAGGACGCCGTTGGCAGGCAGCTTTCAGAGAACTAGCTGAAATTAAAACTAAGAATGGAAGTTCTCAAACACAGCGAAAATTTAACTTTTTTTACATTAAAATCCCGCTGCAGGAAACATGGTTTTTACGCACAACGTAATGTTCCTATTTTAGTTCTGGTTTTTTACTTCATTCTTGTTTTTTTTTTTTTTTTGGGTCGCCTGGTTATGTGGTAACCCAGAGACTTCGAACAATGCGCTAAAAGGTTCATAAAACAGCGCCAGATTTATGAAAGGGCTGCATTCAGGAACTGTCTTTACTTAAAATGTTAAAGTAAACATCACAACTCGGGTCCCTTTTGCCCGTATTGATGTGTGTTGGGTATATGGTGCTTGCCTCATATTTGTATAGACTACGTGGCATTGCATGTGTAATGTGGTCAATATCACTCCGGTATGACTTTACCATCCATGGAATGTCGTGTATTAGGCTGGATCGCCCAGAGAGCATAGGTCGGTTTAAAATATACGCCTAGGTATGGATTGGAACCTTGGCCACTGGACCGGCGGGCAAGCGTGCTATCCACTGTGCGTCTCTAGATCCATTAACAATGTTATAACTACTCACAGAGCATGCTGGGAAGAGTGAAGACAGATATGCTTCGTGCAAAGTGGCAAGCTCCGATAAAAAAAAATCGGAGATAGGGAGTATTTGTTGTATCGTTACCCCCAGGCTAGACTGGTGTGTTGGGAAATGAGCCGGCGGACAAATTGGCTGGATCTCTTCTGCTGGATGGCGTATTGGTGCACGATATAGCAGATGTGGCCAGGGCCCCTTTGGATCATGTCTAGAGAGAATGGTGAGGCAACCAGTGACTAGAGGATCTGGCCGACACTCGATACTCCAAGTAAAAGTCAGACGGACACGTGATCAGATTGTCACTGGAGCCACTAGTATTGATACTCTTCTCTGGCTGTTGGAGATGAGGACCGAACGCGTGTGGGAATGTCCCGAGTCCCCAATTCAACTCAACTGTTATACCTTTCAGTAAAAAAAAATGTCTGCGATCTGATGTTATTAAAATAGCATAATTCAGTCTCGTCTTGTTTCTGTTCTACTCGTGTTACATGGAACACGACGTTATGATAAGCTTGCTGGGTTGAGCCGTGTGCTGGTTGTGTATCAGGATGTATGCTTCTGCTGCCCCGCTAAAACATGGATCCAGTTTAGCAGTTGACAGAAATAACAATATTAAAACAAAGACAATAGAAATAACAATGGAGAAGTCAGAAAATATGGTTCCTTATTAATTACCACCGGAATACTGTACGCTATTGGGTGGTTTTTGGTTGGTATGAATCTCCGACCTAGACCGCTTGGAGGAACACAATTCTAGTTCCTCTATTTTCTTGAGGTAATACAAAAAGACCTTGCGTGCCTAGACACATGCATTTACATGCACATAGACATACATACACACGACAGTTGGGTGTTAAAGTATTCATGACAATGGCGGCATCACCACGTGATGGTGCGTGAACACTGCAACCTGTCTTATTTCTTTTATTGTAATCCACGAGCTGTTGGCCTCATCGGTTTGAGTCAATACTTTCGTGTTTATTTATAGCTTCATTCCCATTTGATCTGACTAGGCTGGGTATAGCCGGTCTCTCTGGCCGAGGGGTTACACCACTTCTCTGTAATCCCGTTTATCACGCAGAGCCTCGTAGCGGGCAAGAACTGGGAGCGGTTCGTCCCCCGCTGGTGACTTGCGGGATAACTGAGCCGGCCGCTCAGAAAGCAACGGCAAACTACTGAGTGTAATCTTGCCAAGAAATCAACAGACAGCTGAAAGATGCTGCTGTTGACAGCGGTGTCCTGTAAAAGGATATGCGAATTTAAAAAAAAAAAAAAAAAAACTGGGTATGTTGGAGACGAGTGAAGTGACCTTAATTATCATTGTACGCCTGGATTCAAGTAGAAACCATCATATTATGATACACGTGAAGATCAATCTTCATCTCATGCTAAATGCCGTGAGCGGAATGTCTAATATCAACAAGCAAATTCAGCGTTATGTCGCAATAGAAAAACGTTATCACCATTCTACTTTGTAATTATTGCACATTGTCTAGCTTAAAGGAATTGAGATCTTGAATCACTAACACATCTCTGGGGGTGAGATTGTGAAGTCACTAACACATCTCTGGAGATGCAGGTCCACATGACTGAATGGATAAGAACGCGTGTTCTTAAACATCCGGTGTGCTGATGCCGAGGTGAGTGGTTCAACCCCTACACCGGACAGCTGGACTAAAATGTTGACCTGTCGTCCTTGACTTTGGGACGTAAATTACAAGTACCTCTGAAGTCGGAGTGGCCTCGCCTGATGGTGTGGGACATTTAATAGGGAAAGCTAATCAACAAGCAAAATTCAGTCCATCACTACTATAAATAGTGGCATGGCCTATGTTTGAGTTCAAAGCGGGCTAGCGCAAAAAAAAATCTCTTGGGGTGAAATTGTGAATCACTAACACATCTCTGGCCGGTCTCCCTGGCCTAAAGGTTAGCGACTTTCTGCGTAATCCCGTTTATCCACCTGAGCAAACGGGACTGCGTGAGGATCGGAAGCGGTTCTCGCCGCGCCCGTTACTTACGGGATATGTGAGCCGGCCGCTCATAAATCAATGGCAAACTACTGAGCGAAATCTTTCTAAGAAATCAACAACAGCGGTAAAATGCTGGTGTTGACAGCGATGTCCTGTAATAGGATATGCGAGGGAAAAAAACACATCTCTGGGGGTGAGATTTTGAAGTCACTAACACATCTCTTTGGTGAGATTTTAAAGTCACTAACAGTCACTCTGGGGTGAAATATTAATGTTACAGACACATCTCTAAGGGTGAGATTTAGAAGTCACTAACACATCTCTGGAAGTGAGATATTGAAGTCACTAACACATTTCTGAGGGGGAGATTTTGAGGTCACTAGCACATCTCTGTGGTGAGAATTTGAAGTCATTAATGCATATATGTGGTGAGATTATACAGTCACTAACACATCTCTCAGTGGTGAGATAGTGAAGTCACTAACACATCTCTGTGGTGAGATTTTAAAGTCATTAATACATATATGTGGTGAGATTATACAGTCACTAACACATCTCTCAGTGGTGAGATAGTGAAGTCACTAACACATCTCTGTGGTGAGATTTTGAAGTCACTAACACATCTCTGTGGTGAGATTTTGAAGTCAATAACACATTTCTAGGTGTGAGATTTAGAAGTCATTGATTCATCTTTACAGGTGTGATTTTGAAGTCACTAACACATCTCTGAGGGGTGAGATGTTGAAGTCACTAACACATTTCTGAGGGTGAGATGGTGAAGTCACTAACACATATCTGGGGGTGAGATGGTGAAGTCATTAACACATCTCTGGGGGTGAGATATTGATGTCACTAACACATCTCTGAGGGGGAGATTTTGAGGTCACTAACACATCTCTGGGGGTGAGATGGTGAAGTCACTAACACATTTCTGAGGGAGAGATTTTGAAGTCACTAACACATCTCTGAGGGGTGAGATGTTGAAGTCACTAACACATTTCTGAGGGTGAGATGGTGAAGTCACTAACACATATGTGGGGGTGAGATGGTGAAGTCACTAACACATCTCTGGGGGTGAGATATTGAAGTCACTAACACATCTCTGAGGGGGAGATTTTGAGGTCACTAACACATCTCTGGGGGTGAGATGGTGAAGTCACTAACACATTTCTGAAGGAGAGATTTTGAAGTCACTAAGACATCTCTGGAGGTTTGATTGACTAATGGCTGGACGCTTACCTGTTTGCCCGGTGATCGTGTGTTCGATCCGCAGCGGGACGGATTCTAATATTTTTAAGATGACAGTTGGCTCCCAGTTCGACTCAGCTGAAATTGGGTACCAGGAAATAAAAGCGGCCGACATAATACTGACCACATCACGCACCGAGTGCCGATTGGTCTATACAAATATGGGTCTTGCATCACATACCAAATGGGCTTAAGGGTGTTTAAAATTGGCCTTTACTGGTACTGACTTCAACATGTCTCACGTGTGGTGGTCTTGTTGGTGGCGCTGCTGTTGTTAAAACCGTCGTTTGGGATTGTTCACTTCTGGTCGAACTATTGGAATCGGAGACTGGTCATGAATGGGTGCTACCCCAACAGACAGGCAGAACATTTATTCCAAGCCTAGTTGTGAGCTCTCCAATGCGGTATGCAGTCGTGCTTGCTGATTGTTTATATCACAATTTACTTGCCTTGACGCTTGTAGTCTGGCAGCATGCAATATGTTTTAATACTTGGTGGACTACAGATAAAAGAACTCAGACATACTGCACTGTTCATGAATAGTCACGCGGTGAGGCTGACATTGTCAGGAATGCTTTAACATCGTACTGTCAGACATGTGTCAGACCGAGTGATCAGCGAGTGTTCATAGTCGATCTTCATGTCGTAGGCTAATTTTGCATGTTTTCAGGCTGCCCCACGTACAGATGTGTTGATCATGCTGGTATCGGGCGTTTCAGTGTCTGCTATCCACATCTCAGATTACAATTGTTTGTCTTTCCTGATAGTGTTCTTGTCGAGTATCTATATCTTTAATTACAGCTGTTTTTATGTTGATGGTGTGTTGTTATCATGTAAATGTAGTTGATTGCAGTTGTTGAGAGTAACCGACTTTGCAACTGCGTCTACTTTGCAATGTATTTATGTCTTTATTTAAAGCTACACATTATTCTTCTATGTGTTTTATTGTCACGTTTCCATATTAATGATTACAACTGCTGTGGATTTCTAAGTGTTTTCTTGTCATAATGAGTTTATGTTATTAATTTAAATTATTTTCAATAATTCTCAATAATCACAATAATATTTATTTTCATCTCACTTTCTGTACACCTCCTTTGTTTTCTTCTCCCCTCATGATATATTCCTATTTGTCCATATAACCACATTTCGAACCTTGACTTTAACATTCATCGTAAAATAATGAAGATTAAATGTAACATGTATCACCCTTGGTTCCAGTTCGTGATTTAGTTATTTTAATGTAACAGGCCTCCCATATTTTTTAATGCTGCTTTGGCCATTTGTATTAACTTTTTTTTAAATTTCTGCCTCACATCTGCCATCATCTTTTAATAAGTGTCCTATATAAGAGAATCTACCGACATTCGTTGCAATCTTCTAAATTGACCGCTCCTTCCCTTTGCTTTTTAATCATAATATTTGCTTCCCCACATTATGAGGAGAAAAATAAAACAGAAATACTCTGTGCCAACTAGAAGGATTTGTTGAGAGATAGAGAAAACCTGCGAGAGAAGTTCTCGACAGCACAGATAGGTGTCAGTGACGAAATTACATATGTAGTCGTAAATTGATAATATGTAGAGAATCACCACTTCTCACACCTGTCGACAAGGCACTTGATAATGATTTATCTTCTGTATATTTATGTTTCATCCGTTTTCAATTCTTAGTTGTGTACGTGGTTTGCTAGTTCTTACGTAGTGGTTGGGGTTTCATCGCGAAGGCTAATGGCCGATGCTTGAAAAGGGAGAGTCTGGCATTTGCGACTATGACCTCCATCATGAGAATGGAGGTGGATGCAGTAATAGCGGCATTATTTTGGTTAGAGGAGACCATTGCAACACGCATTACATGCATTACGGACTCAATGAGTATGCTTAGTAAGGTTGAGAAAGGAATGTTTCATGTGGAATGGTTATCCTCGCTTCAGAGGTCATAGATTGTGAGAAGTGTATGGATTTTTTTTGCCCAGGTCATGCGGGAGTGCAGGGGAATGAATATGCTGATAGGCTGGCAGCGAATACACCTCTTGGTGGTAGATTACCTGCAGACAAGGAAGAGGTAGTCGAGCGCCTGTGGGACCAGTTGAAGAAGGCGGAGGAACAGACTGAGAACCCGTATGTGGAAAGAATGATATTGCGAGGGATCGGCAGGGATTCAGGAAAAACTGAGAGAGAAGACCAGGAGAGTTTCAAACAGATAACGGCGGGAAAGATTAAGATTAGTAGTATGACTTTTCGCTGGCTGTTGAACGAGTGAGCGTGTGCGAATGTCCTGAGTACAATGATGTCAGTTCTTCGCTCAACTCAACTCAATTAAATTCTTAGAGAAGCGAGCTCTGATTCAGTGATCAAAAGTATATCGTTTGCCTATCTCACATTTGCCGGTTTCCCTGGCTTAGGACTTAACGTCTTTCTCCGTTATCCGGTATATCCACGTGAAGAACGTAACCTGTGTGAGAATCGGTAGCGGTTCTCGCCACGTTGATAACTTACGGGGTATGTGAGCCGGTCGCTCAGAAAGCAATGGCAAACTACTGAGCGTAATCTTGCCAAGAAATCAACAATCAGTTGAAAGATGCTGATGTTGACAGCGATGTCCTGTAAAGGATATGCGAACAACAACAACAACAACAACAACAACAACAACAACAACAACAACAACAACAAACATCTCACATTTATTGTTGAGCCCTGTGTCTTCTCTCTGTTTGTAATGCAAGCGCCACTCAGGGGTGATGCAAGCGGCACTCAGGGGTGAAGCAAGCGGCACTTAGGGGTGATACAAGCGGCACACAGGGGTGATGCATGCGGCACTCAGGGGTGATGCAAGCGGCACTCAGAGGTGATGCAAGCGGCACTCAGGAATGATGCAAGCGACACTCAGGGGTGATGCAAGAGACACTCAGGGGTGATGCAAGCGGCACTCAGGGGTGAAACAAGTGGCACTCAGAGGTGATGCAAGTGGCACTCAGGGGTGAAAAAAGCGGTACTCAGGGGTGATGCAAGCGGCACTCAGGGGTGAAACAAGTGGCACTCAGAAGTGATGCAAGTGGCACTCAGGGGTGATGCAAGCGGTACTCAGGGGTGATGCAAGCGGCACTCAGGGGTGATGCAAGCGGCACTAAGGGGTGAAACAAGTGGCACTCAGAAGTGATGCAAGTGGCACTCAGGGGTGATGCAAGCGGCACTCAGGGGTGATGCAAGCGGCACTCAGGGGTAAAACAAGCGGTACTCAAGGGTGATACTGTTAACGCCACACTGACTGTCTTTAACTCAAGATGTATTTTCTAACACCCAGTTTAGACTGCGTCTACGTGGGATCCTGGGTCACATTTAAATGTCCTCCTCCATTCGAATACGAACGCAAGACCACCAGACCTGCAGTCCAGCTTGCTGGCCACTGCGCTAGCGCGGATCCCTCATTATAGTATGCCTCTGTCTTATTTAATTGTGTATTTTGATACTTGTCTGACATGACCTTGTCTCCATCATTACAGGTATTTTGGCTCGAATGTCTTTCCCACCTAATTCTTCCATTTCTGAAATTACCGCATCCATCATTTTTTTTTTTTTTTTGTGAATTACAAATTCTAATATGATCATATTCCATGAAATTCTGTATATCTCATCCTCTGTTTCAAATAATCCTAGACCACATTCTAAGCCAGGGGTGGCCAAACTGTTCAGCAGCGGGTAAAATTTCAGAAAAAATATTTCCTGCCGGGCCACGCACCTAATTTTTTTTTTTTTTTTAAATTAAAGTAAACAAGCAAGCGTGCAACAGCTTCGACCACATCGTCGCTTCCCAGTAGACGAGAACGTGGTCAAACGCTTGCCTGGTTTAATGTAAAAATAAACATTTAAAAATTAAAAAACAAGAAATAGGTATATGTATTTTTTTAAGAAAATAAAACATAACTGAGAATCAAACATGTTTAATAGACAATTGAAAAAATATTTAATTTTGTTTTTCAGAACTAAGTGCATCAAACTTAATCTCGACTGATGTTGTCGCTACACGTAAATAGTTTTCCAAATGAACATCAGTAATTCCTGTTCTCACTTGTGACTTGATGTGTTTCAACCGACTAAAAAGCTGTTCATACACATAGGTGTTTCCAAATAGCGAAACCATCGACAGAGCATGTTTGTAAAACGCAGGATATTTATCCTTGTCCAAATACGTTTTCTAGAACTCTTCCAAACCAACTTGATGGAATGTCTCCTTTAACTGTGTATCACAACACATTTCACAAAGTTACATTTGTAATCTTCCTGGTAATAAATTCACGTCTACCGCGAATAGCGTTACAATTGCACAAAAAAACACATGATGTGTCTTTGTTTTTTAAAATCTTGAAATCGGTTTTCAAATTCGAGGTTTAAGTCAGATATAAAAGCAGCGTATTTATCCGCCGCCTCCTGTGTGACGTCTGGTTGCAATGTCAATATAGGAAAGTGAGTAAAGTTATTTGTTCTCAACTGTTGTTCCCAAAGACCAAGTTTCATTTTAAATGCAGACATATGATCATACATCTTATTAGTTAATTGATCGTTCCCTTGTAGACGAGTATTAACGTCATTTAGGTGGCTAGTTATATCGACCAGAAATGCAAAGTCGCAAACCCACTCTTTGTATTCAAACTCTGTGATACTTTTTGACTTGCTTGCAAAGAATGATTGCATTTCTTGCTGCAAATCAAACACTCTTTTCAACATTTTGCCACGGGTCAGCCATCTTACTTCTGCATAAAATATAACGTCAATATAATCTTTAGACTTTAGAAATTCTTGGAACTGAAGATGATTCAACCCCTCTGACTTAATGAAGATCACTATTTCGAAAATCACTTCATGACATGGTCCATTTTGAGGGACTTCGAACATAAATTCTCCTGATAAATAATGCAATGAAAAGTTATCATTGAACTATTACCGACTTTGGAGGCCTCATTTTCAATCAATTTTACTAAACTTCATGGTTCCCAACCTGGGAGCTGGAGCACCATCTGTTGTTAATCAAGATAGGTTGTTAAGTTGTAACGAAAAGAGATTCAATGTCGATTTAACTGCCTCTAACACATCTCGTGACTTAGTAGTGTCCTTAAGTGGATACAGTGCCGCTAATTCTTCTGTCTTTTTAAAATGGACATCAACACCACTGTTAAAAATTGCCAGTTGGGAAGTATCTACCATATCTGTGCTTTCATCCAATGCTAGAGCATAAAATATAAACTCGGATGCTCGACTTTTCAAATTATCTTCAATATGTTTTCCAATGTCGTCCACACGTCTAGTAATAGTCTGACGGGACAGACTTATTTTTTTTTTTTTATAGAAATCCTTCTTCTTTACCGGACACAGAATGTCAACGACGCTCTCCAAATATTCCTTAACCATTTCACCATCTGAATATGGCTTCGATTTTTTTTTTTATTTTGTGGCTAGTATCATGGCTACTGCAACTAGCTTTTACATAGCATATTGACTCTGAACCCGCTCTAGTAAATATCTTTTGTTGTGCAGAAATCTTTACTTGGTCTTGTCGAAATTGCCATGTGTACTTATCAAACTTATTTGCACATTTAGTCTCGTATTGAAGTTTGATGTTATACTCTTTCAAACAGAAACAGATTAGTTGCATATCAAGCATTTGGACTTTAATTTCCACGGAAAAATAATTTATAGTCCATCTGTCTTGAAAACTTCTTAATTCTTCCGTGATTCCTCTCTTCTTTGGTCCAACGTCCTTACTAGTTGACGCTATGGTAGGTCTTCGTTTTTAACTGAAAAATAATATACATAAAAAACCATGGGTAATACTAATTAATAATAATTAATTAGTCCTGTCCCCTCTCTTGTTCATAACATATATAGACAACATATGTAAAGAAACCATCCAAGCAGAGACAGCAAGAATACCGCATGACGAGAACACAGAAGAAGAACCATCTGCAAATCTAACCATTAGAGAACTCCTGTTTGCGGACGACCAAGCACTAATAGCAAAATCAGAAGCTGAATTACAAGACCACATGAATAGTCTAAAAGAAATGTGTAGGGAACATAACATGAAAATTAGCACAAGCAAAACAGAGGTAATGACTATAACTAAAGAAGAACAAACAACAACAATTCACCTAAACGAACATCCCTTGAAACAAGTAAAGAGTTTCAAGTACCTAGGAAGTATAATATCATCAAATGGCAGATCAGAAGACGAGATCGAAAATAGGTGCAATAAGGCAAATCAACTTATTGGACAAATGGCACCAATACTAAAGAACAAACATGTATCAATAACTACTAAGAAAGCACTTTACAACTCAATCTTCCTACCAACTCTGTGCTACCAATGCCAAACCTGGACAATGACAGAAAAAGAGAAAAGAAAAATCACAACAACAGAAATGAGGTTCCTGAGAAGAATACTCAACGTATCAAGAAGAGAGAAGATCAGAAATGAAGAAATCAGGACTAAAGTGGGGGTTAAAGCAGCACTAGATTTTAATAGAAAGCAGCAAGTCAAATGCTTTGGCCATGCAAGTAGGTTACCAGTCAACAGCATGCCACAACAAGCAATGATGTACAGACCAGATGGAAATAGAGGAAGAGGCCGACCACGTAAACGTTGGACGGAGGGAATAGCAGAATCCATGGGAATGCGAATCCATGGGAATACGAAGCCCATAACCGGGCACTCTCACGAAGTTTATACTTCACCTCGACACCGCAAGTTACAAGAGGAACATGATGAGATGAGAATAATTAATTAATTTAAATTACACAAATAAAATGTTTCAGGGTTTACTTACTTATAGAATCGATATTGTAGACAGGATACTTGGTTAAAGTAGTTTAAACTCTTCTTATAAATATGATAAATATGTAATTTAACGTCGATCGCAAAATATATCCAGATGCAGTGGCGATAATAGAACGAAACTACAGACTAACACGGAACTTTGTGAAGCTGGACTGAAAGTAGTTATGAGAATGAGCCCGAAAGCGTTGCGAGCTTCCCGAAGACGCCGAAGACAGCAAAACATATATATCAGAAGCTGAAGCCTCATATTAAATTTTATCAACACCTAGCGTCGGACAAAACAATAAGTAACCCTGAGTGTCAAATAGCAGGATATTTGAAATAGCTAAAATCTATGAATTTTCCCGAAAATGCAGGATATTTAAAATAGCTCAAAACCAATGAAATTTTCCAAACATGCGAGATATTTAAAATTTCTCTTAGCTATAATTTAAAAATATATGATACGAACGACTCATTAAGTAATGTTCTTTTGGTGATGTGTGCAATAAAGTTAACATATATGTTCATTTGACCTAGCTCCGCGGGTCGCAATATAACTCCCGGCGGGCCGCATGCTGCCCGCTGGTCTCGTGTTGGCCACCCTTGTTCTAAGCTATTTGTGGTCTCGTTTGGAAATTCCATCTACTACCATTATATCTGCGAAATTAGAATATGTGATCTACTTATAAGGTAACCTGGCATATTCTTTATTGGGGTCTTACATCCATTCACTTTCATTAATTTTTACCTACACTCTGGTAGATGTGAGAAATGAAATCACTTCGCCGAGATATACGTACCTCGGCTTTGCTAGTTACTTGTAGATGTAGTTATGTTTCGATTGTTACTGTATGTCCTAATTATTCCTTCCAAAAATAATGTAGGCTTTTAAAATTAATTGTTAAAGAAGTGTTCTTAGAACAGAATGGACCAACATGAACAAATACTGACATTCTACCAGATCTGAATATAGAAGAAAACTGTCACATTGGCAGCATGATTTCACCAACACTGATATACTTTGGCTGCATTAAGCATCCCAGTAGTTTCGGGGGTGGGGGGGGGTGGGGGTTGAACAGTAATGGAAAGCATACCGGATGTTTAAGAACATGCGTTCTTATGCATTCGGCCATGCGGACCTGCTGCTCAGTAGTAATCACCTGTGGGAAGAGAAAGTGGTTCCCCAGCACGAAGATGCAGACAAGACAATGCAGACTCCCTGGGCATTACAACGCATGTGAAACGAGAACTGTCAAAGTCCGAGACCAGTTGTGGGCCGTAGTGAGAGTAACGTTGCGCAAAGGACCGGCTACATGATGAATTATTCCTACCTGTACTATATTGTGTCATCTCAGCATCTGATATGCTAGACGATGCTCACATGTTGTTTTTTTCTACCAAGGTATTCCTCGAGATCTTTGTAATAACAATAGTAGGGGCACTGTTTGTGAAGGTTACGTTGGTTAAAAAACGTTCTCATATTCCCAGAATAATGCCTCTTTACGTGATGATATCAGACAGGAAAATGATCTATCAGGAAGTATTAGCGCGACTAGAGTTGTCCATTTTACATTCATCGACTTCTCAAGAGGTTTTTTTTTTTTACTGAATTCTGCGTGTGGGTTAGCTTTCCCTATTAACAGTGTCGCCATGAGGCGAACCAACTCCGACTTCAGAGGTGCTTGTAATTATCGTCCCCAAGTTAAGGACGACAGGTCAACATTTTAGTCCAGCTGTCCGGTGTAGGGGTTGAACCGCTTACCTCGGAATCAGCACACCGGATGTTTAAGAGCATGCGTTCTTATCTATTCGGCCATGCAGACTGCTGCTCAGTAGTAATCATTAAGTACTTTTTCCTAACCACCCTGGAAAATGTGCAATAATCAATAACTAACGACTCACTAAAACTAATTGTTGACATCTCAACTTATCTTGTTTCTCTTGTATCTTGCGGTGTCGAGGTGAAGCATAAACAGCAGGCCAGTGTCAGTTTATGGGCTTCATATTTCGAGATTCCCGAGGATTCTGTTATTCCCACTGTCCATCGTTTACATGGTAGGCCTCTTCTTCTGGTTCTGTTTGATCTGTGCATCATTGTTTGTTATGGTATTTTGTTAGTTGGTAGCCTAGTTATTTGGCTGAACCATTTAACTTGCTGTTTTCTAATAGAAATCTACAGCTGCTATACCCCACACTTTAGTCCTGATTCCATAATTTCTGATTTTCTCTCTATTTGATACATTGAGTATTATTCTCAGGAATCTAATTTCTGTTGTTATAATTTTCCTTTTCTCTTTTTCTGTTATTGTCCGGGTTTGGCATTGGTAGCATAGAGTTGGTACGAAGATTGTAGAGTGCTCTTTAGTGTCTACTGATACGTGTTTGTTCTTTAGTGTCTACTGATACGTGTTTGTTCTTTAGTATTGGTGCCATTTGTCCAATGACTTAGTTTGCTTTATTTCTTCTATTTTCGATCTCGTCTTCTGATTTGCATTTGATGATGTTATACTTTCTAAGCACTGTAAGCTCTTTACTCGCCTTAGTTAATGGTCTTTTAGATGAACCTTTGTTGTTTGGCATGGCAATTATAATTAGCTAAGGTAGATTTACGCAACCATAGTCAAGATATTCTTTATTATACTGTCTTTTAAAACGGTCAACACCCCAGCTATTATTGTTTACAACCCACATTATTTCCCTTGTTGTATTTAGATGTCGCTGTGATTACTGCGCAGTTTAGTATCCATTTGTTGATAAATTATCTGTTGTTACGCAACGAGAAATGTCGTTAGGAAATGTACAGCCATAAAAGATCTTAAAATAAGAAATCAATGATATGAATATTTCCTATCGGAAATTACAGACGTGTTATTTCCACAAGTCCTGAAATATAGGGTAAATTTTCTGCTAGACTAACATCAAGTTGTTCCTGGTAAATTGTTACAATTCAGTAGTTCTATGTAGGACATTTAAATTATGCCGCTGTTCGGTCATTTTACTTTAAAGACCAAAATAAAGCAAGGCAAAGAGGATAGTAATTACGTGTGTGTTCTTTTTTTCAATTTTAAGTCCACGCAGGCACAAACCACACATTTGTGTAGGAGTCGGCAACTTGCGGCACACAGGACAATTTTCAATGGCAGGCTGAATGAATTGAAATACAGTCTATGGTATCATTTTAAAAGTTCAATTTGTAGCTACATAGAAGTGCATAATACCTTTAATGCCACTCTTGTATTAAGAGTCTTCCCTCCCGTAGTGAACGACGAGCTCCGGCATAGAACACTTGACCGACAGCGCTAATGCCATTGCCATTTACATCGTAATTGTTTCACTAACTCCTCCAACCCCGGTGCCAACACAACGCAGAAACGTGTCGGGTGTTCAGTTAAGCTCTGTGTTAACACAACACACAAATAAATGTGTAGGATGTTCAATTAAGCCCTGTGTTGACACAATACAGAAATGTGTAGGATGTTCAATTAAGCTCTGTGTTAACGCAATACAGAAATGTGTAAGATGCTCAGTTAAGCCCTGTGTTAACACAACACAGAAATGTAGAAGCTAAATTAGATGTCCCTTGACATCTTTGAACAGAAAAGTGCATTCTTCATGCTTTAAATATTCTTTAATATATTTTGATGTATCAAGATCCATAATAATAACATCTGAGGACGGAAATTGTACCATCCTTGGACTATAAAAGTACCCATTCTGGAAGGGCGAAACAACAAAGATTTGTAGAATTTATTATGGATCTCGAAAACTGTTTAATCTATTAACGGATATTGGGTAGTGTCAGATAGATTGCTATTGATAAATAAGCAGACGTTTTGATGTTAACATCATTCAAGCATATGCCCCTACAGCAGAAAGCACTGATGACAGTTTATGTGAATTGTGTAGTGACAAGAATAACGCTTTGAACAAGTGCAGACAAGCATATATAAACAGCATAATAGGATACTGGAATGCTACTATTGGAAACCAACAAAATGAATGCATAATATGTAATTATAGATTAGAGGAGCGTAAGAAAGAGGAGGCAGATGTGTGGAGTAGGTAAAAGAGCATGATATGGTTGTTGGAAACAACTGGTATTAATTGCGAGCGTTATAAAGAACAAATCACCCAAACAGTTCAAGAAGCCACGATACACGTCTATCCTATTTAAAACGTGCTTCCTCGTGGTTAATATTGTGGGTTTCATCGTTGGAGTCGGACGTGTTTTCTTCGCACAACTGGATTATCGTGATTGTGACATTTGTGCTATTATTTCCAAGAAACGTAAGCAGTAACATTATCAAATAATAATAAAACTCTATCACCTCCATAAAACCAGATAAACAGAAGAATACTCTAAACCAGGGGTGGCCAACCTTTTCAGCAGGCGGGCCAAATTTCGGAAATAATATTTCCTGCCGGGCCATGCACCTAATTTTTTTTTTTATTGTTGTTATTAATTAAAGTAAATAAGCAAGCGTGATACAACTTCGACCACATAGTCGCTTCCCAGTAGGTGAGACCGTGCTCAAACGCCTGCCTGGTTTAATGTAAACCAAAAAAATATATCTTGTTAATTAATTTACCTTTCCCTTGTAGATGAGTATTATTGTTAACGTCATTTAGGTGGCTAGTTATATCGACCAGAAATGCAAAGTCGCAAACCCACTCTTTGTCTTCAAACTCTGGGATACTTTTCGACTTGCTTGCAAAGAATGATTGTATTTCGAGTTGCAAATCAAACAATCTTTTCAACAATTTGGCACGGGTCAGCCATCTTACTTCTGCATAAAATGTAACGTCATGATAATCTGAGTCCAAAGAATAGAAATTCTTGGAACTGACGGTGACTCAACCCGTTCGACTTCATGAAGGTCACTATTTTGACTACTACTTTCACGACATGGTCCATTTTGAGGGGCTTCGAAAATACATTCTCCTGGTGATTAATGCAATGAAAATTTAGCATTGAAGTGTTACCTACTTTGGAGGCCTAATTTTCAATCAATTTTACTAAACCTTCGGGTTTCCCAACCATTGCTGGGGCACCATCCGTTGTTAAGCCCGATAAGTTGTTAACTACTTCTAACAAATCTCGTAACTTAGTAGTGTCCTTAGGTGGATACAGCGCCGCTAATTCTTCTGTCTTTTTAAAATGGATGTCAACTATTATGCTATTATCAGACAGACTGTGGGATCAACACCTTGTGCCACATTTATTGAAAGACAGAAGATCGAGTGGTTTGGCCATGTTGTTAGAATGCAACACCAGCAACTACCATCACTGGCCTTACATCAAAGATCATCTGCGACGAGACAAAGAGGACGTCCAAGAAGAAAATGGATTGACGACATCAAAGACATTGTACAGCCACACGGAATGACACTATCCACTGCCGCCCACCGGGCTCTGGAACGCAAATTATTCCTCCCCACGACGTTTGATGGCAGAAGTGGAAGAAGATGATGATGGTCAACACCCACGATAAAAATTGCCAGTTGTGCAGTATCTGCCATATCTGTGCTTTCATCCACTGCTAGAGCATAAAATATAAACTCGGATGCTCGACTTTTCAAATTATCTTCAGTATATTTTCCAATGTCGTCCACACGCCTAGTAATAGCCTGAAGAGACAGACTTATATTTTGAGAAATCCTTCTTCTTTTCTGGACACAGAATTTCATCGACGCTCTCCAAACATCCCTTAACCATTTCACCATCTGAATATTGCTTCGTTTTTTTTTTAAATAACACATAACTAGCTTTTACATAGCATGTTGACTCTGAACGGGCTCTAGTAATTATCCTTTGTTGTGCAGACATGTTTTTTTGTAAAGTCATTTACTTGGTCTTGTCAAAATTGCCCTTTGTACTTATAAAACGTATTTGCATGTTTAATCTCGTCGTGCCGTTTGATGTTATTCTCGTTCAACACAGAAACAGGTTCGTTGGATATCAAGCATATGAGCTTTGCTTTAATTTCCACGAATAAATAGTATATAGTCCACCTGTCTTGAATACTTCTTAATTCTTCTGTGATTCTTCTCTTCTTTGGTCCAACGTCTTTACTAGCTGACGCCATGGTTACGTAATACCTCAAATACACATAATGAATATTCACACAACAAAAACCCACATCAAAATAATATTAATAATCTATATTAATCATACCTTTCTCGCTGATGTTATCAGCCAATATCCAACCAATATTATTTCTTCCTTCAACAACATCCACTCAGAGAAATATCAGGAAAAGAGAGTTGATATCTAATATCACAAGGTCTTTTCACAATCTAAACCATTATGGTTCCTACAGTCTATGGTCCATAATATTACCTTTACGAATGTTCATGTTTAAGTCACGGGAGTAGAACTAGCCAGGTTAATAAGTTCCCAATGTGCACATATTCATTCTGCTAAATGTTCCGGATTTGGGAGTATCCAGTGAAACATTCCTCAAGCGGTGAAATATACCTGATAATAAATTTCCTCAGAAGTTATGAACATCCACAGGGCAGATTAACTTCAGGAGTAATAAATGGCCATAGTTCAGATAAAGTTCAGACGTTATAAATATCCACAGGGCTGGTAAACTTCAAGAGTTATAAATATCTTAAGGGCATATAAACTTCAGGAGTTATACACATCCATAGGGCAGATAAACTTCAAGAGTCATAAATATCCATAATGATACCAGTCAATGATGGAAATTATCCATACACGATAAACGACGGGCAGTAATAAGTTTCAGGGGGTGAAAAATATCCACGATAATGCCGTTCGTGTTTTCAAAATGTCCTCATAGATAAAGTTCAGGTTTTAAAAATGTCCAGGTGGAAACAATCCATGTTTTGTAAATGTCCATCTGGATAACTGCCAGGTTTCGACAATGTTTATAACCCTTCTCCTGAATTTAACAACTAGCCATGAAGGGAGGACTCAGCTGGTGCATTTACTTGAGTAGTAGGTACATTGGTGTTGGCCAGGCCATCCTCTTATATACATTGATCATTCACTCAATATACTTCTGTAATGTTGAGCTTGTAGTACATTTGGAGAGCAAATAATATTAACGAAATTCCGCTTCCGCTCAAAATATAAGTCTGTCTCGTCAGGCTATTACTAGGCGTGTGGACGACATTGGAAAATATACTGTAGATAATTTGAAAAGTCGAGCATCCGAGTTTATATTTTATGCTCTAGCAGTATAAAGGCGAATCCTTTTCATAATATGCCGATGAATCAGCCACTCCAAATGAGAACTAGAGCATTTGTACTATGCTTCAGGTTCGGCCAAGGCACAGTCCACCATCCTAGAGTCCAAAGAACCCCACTGTAAGCAATACGGAAAATACAGCTGGTCGCTAGAAAAGAATTTCTCAGACTCCTTACAGTTCTCAATGTTAAAACCTTAAAAACTCAATTCAATCCACACACTCGATTTCTTTTCATGTACCTATACTAGGCGCACTTTTAGCACGAAACATGACAGCTTGATGGGGATGGTGTATCGGAAAGGGCCGGGCTGGAGAAAGATATGTGGGGGGAGCAGTAGTGTTGCTATCTCCCGTCTTCTTGTCACCAACCAGATGGTCGTGTGGACGCAGTTTCCAACTCCTGTCAACTTCAAACGAAACGTACCGGCGGCTTAATGTTGTGGTTAGAAAATTGAGCTTGGCCTCGAATTAATATTGTGACCTCTGAATACATAGTTTAATAGGGAATCCAAGTGTCGCTGATAGGCAGACAATATTTGAAATATGTCACAACGACTCATGATGTAATGTTCTTTTGGTGATATGTACAATAAAGTTAACATTTATGTTCATTTGACCTAGCTCCGCGGGCCGCAACATGACCCCCGGCGGGCCACATGTGGCCCGCGGGCCTCGTGTTGGCCACCCCTGCTCTAAACCCTCCAAGATGGCTTACAACACAAGATGCAGCTCTCTAGCCAAGGAACTATACTCTGAAAAGGCAGCCGTCGACCGTAAGCCGAGTAACAACCGCTGAAAGGCAAGCAGCGGACCTACCAGAGGCAACCAGAAAACGGTAGCGGCCGGTACAGCACCGGACGCCAGCACAAACAGAAGTGGTAACCGGTTCAACAGCCAGAGAGAGGCGACTGAAACCCGAGACAGTAGACCAGCGGACAGGCTAGAGTTCGAGGACTTGCGCCTAGAAGTAACCCAAGTTGAATCATGGCGGATGTCCATCAAGGCGCTGGAAGAGACGAAGATAGGGTAGACACTGGAAATCGCCTTAGGACATGGGGTCATTAGAAGAGTAAACAAAACAAAACAGGAGAAGATATTCGTATACCAAAACAAAACGGAAAAAATTGATGAAATCATTGCAAAGATTAGAGGGACAGAGAAGCCCGTGAATATTCCACTGCCATATGAGACCAGTGTGGACATCGACATCTGCAAAACAACCGGCTCCATAGGGGTCAAAGGCATCGACCCCCAAAGGGACATGCTTAAGATCAAGACGACCTCAAAAAAGAAAACAAACATATACAGATCGTAGATGGAGAAAGGATAACGAACAGGCAAGGAAACCCCACATCTGTCATTATAGTTAAATATAGAGGTAAAGATATGCCGAGCCATATAACACTAAACAAGAAACCTAAGTTTCTCGAAACGTACATGCCTCCAGTAGCACAATGTAGGCTTCGCCAGAGATATGGCCACGTAAAATGAAACTGCAGACAGAAAGAACCAGTCTGCAAGTTCTGTGGAGGGCCGCACTGGAGGGAATGATTGTCATTTCGCAAAAAGTGATACAAATTATGCTGAATACAACCCTAAAAGAACCTGCGCCAACTGTAGGGGCAACCACGGCGCAAGGTAAAATGGAAGTTCTGCATACAAAAGAGAGCTGGTAGCCTGGAGGGAGTCGATGCTGACCAAAACATCCCTCGGGATAATTAAATGGAAGCAGGGCCTCCCCAAAAGTGGAACCGAATTGCAGTCTCAGGTACGGACACTGCAGACAGACATGACCAACCCGAGATCGCAAGTAGCCGAGAAACCACCAGGCGACAGACAACAGAAACACATAAAAATAAGACCAGACACAAGAACAGAGGCTGAGAGCCTAAGACGGGCAATTCAAAGACTACAGGAAGCAAACGAAAAGATGGCAAAAGCCACAAAACATATGGAGAAAACTGCAGCGAGGATGGATGAAACCATCCAGAGCATGGAAGAAAAGTTAGAAAACATCAGCATGAAGGTGGAAGACCAGGAAAGGCTAGGGAAAGTGAAAAAAGAGCACGCATGAATATGAGCGACGATCGCTTCCAATGAGAGAAAGAAACAACCGACGGGGGTGGACTGCAGAAAATTGAAAGAAATGAACAGAAAAATAGACAAACTCCAGAAAGAATTGAAGGAGGTGAGAAATACTGAGACAGCTAGCCGACGCGGAGTAAACAAGGGTAGTGCAGAATGAGGAATTACTAACAGTAGAGGAAGAAGCCAGCTACCACGACAATATGACCAGCACAGATTCTGAAAGATAAGGACAACCAGAAACATGAACAGACAGCAGTAACAGTAGAATTAAAATGGATACTAGAAATGTGAAAATAATACAGTAGAACTGCAGAGGCATCAAATCCCACCCGCCAGACTTCGAGAAACAACTGGGGAGTCAGAGCTGCATATATGCCCAGCAGGAAACCCACCTGAAACCAAATCAAAAGTGTAGATGTCCTGGGTTCACAGTGATTAGACAGGACAGAGCAGAAGTGAAATGGGGGAGAGTCGCCTTGCTAGTGCACGAACAGTTCCAAATTGTTACACAGGAAACATTCCTGACCAAGACCATGAACTTGGAGTGTGTCTGTGCGACGATCACAAGGAACCCCAAAAAACCGAAACAATAATTCATGTATTCTGTCCTAGAGGGATTATTGAGGAGGAAATACACTAGCAATTCAGAGCAGACTTACAACAGAAGCCCTGATTGTGGGAGACTTCAACTGTCACCTCACCACATGGGGAGCAGCTAGAAAGAGCAACACGGCTGGCACAAAACTCATGGAGTTCATTGAGGACAACCAGCTGGCAGTACTCAAAGATGGGACTATAACCAGGATAGATCCCAGGCCAAACTGCCAGTACACAGCTATTGATCTGACAATAGCCAGTGTAGGTCTAGCAAGCAGCCAGTGGGAAGTGACAAAAGACACAAACACAGACCACCGACCTATAACAAATCAAATCAAATCAAATCAAATCAACTTTATTAGGGTCACAAATTGGGCGCGCAGGCCCGTCTTACATTCGGCCCTTCCAATCACTCGTCTTTCGTTCATCAAGAGCATTATACATTTACATAGGAAGAAAAATAAACATTGTGAAATGAATGTTGTAAACATAAACAAGGCTAAACATGGAGAAAAATGTGTACATAAAAAGTATGTGACGTAAAAGTAGTGATGCCAGCGCGTCCCACACACACACACACACACACCACACACACTCTCTCTCTCACTCTCACTCATTCACTCACACACACACACCACACACCACACACACACTCTCTCTCTCTCATTCACTCTCACTCTCACTCATTCACTGACACACACACACTCTCACTCATTCACTCTCCCGCTCACTCATTCACTCTCCCGTTCACTCATACACTCTCCCGCTCACTCATTCACTCTCCCGCTCACTCATTCACTCTCCCGCTCACTCATTCACTCTCCCGCTCACTCATTCACTCTCACGCTCACTCATTCTGTCTCTCCCGCTCACTCATTCACTCTCCCGCTCACTCATTCACTCTCCCGCTCACTCATTCACTCTCCCGTTCAATCATTCACGCTCCCGCTCACTCATTCACTCTCACTCATTCACTCTCACACTCACTCATTCACTGTCCCGCTCACTCATTCACTCGGCCGCTCACTCATTCACTCTCACGCTCACTCATTCACTCCCACGCTCAATCATTCACTCTCCCGCTCACTGATTCACTCTCACGCTCACTGATTCACTCTCACGCTCACTCATTCCTTCTCACGCTCACTCATTCACTCTCACTCATTCACTCTCACGCTCACTCAATCACTCTCACGCTCACCCATTCACTCTCACGCTCACTCATTCACTCTCACGCTCACTCATTCACTCTCCCGCTCAATCATTCACTCTCCCGCTCACTCATTCAATCTCACTAATTCACTCTCCCGCTCACTCATTCACTCTTCCGCTCACTCATTCACTCTCCCGCTCACTCATTCACTCTCACGCTCACTAATTCACTCTCACGCTCACTCATTCACTCTCCCGCTCACTGATTCACTCTCCCTCATTCACTCACACTCATTCACTCCCACACACAGACACTCTCACTCATTCGCTCTCACGCTCACTCATTCACTCTCCCGCTCACTCATTCACCCTCACGCTCACTCATTCACTCTCACGCTCACTCATTCACTCTCCCGCTCACTCATTCACTCTCACTCATTCACTCTCCCGCTCACTCATTCACTCCCACGCTCAATCATTCACTCTCCCGCTCACTCATTCACTCTCACGCTCACTCATTCACTTTCACGCTCACTCATTCACTTTCACGCTCACTCATTCACTCTCACACTCACTCATTCACTCTCACGCTCACTCATTCTGTCTCTCATTTACACCCACTCACTCTCTCACTCAAACTACAGTAATGAACATAAGTTTAGATTATACATGATAAAATAAAATGGTATTTAACTGATAATATGACAGATGAGAATACACAAACATATGGATTCGCGTGTTACATAACATGCGTGTTACATGACATGCATCTGCTGAGCTCTCTCTCTCTCTCTCTCTCTCTCTCTCTCTCTCTCTCTCTCTCTCACTCTCTCTGTATTCTTTCATATACACACACTCACACGCATGCGTACGCTCACACACACACACACTCTCTCTCTCTTTCTCTCTCATTCACTCTCACTCTCACTAATTCACTCTCCCGCTCACTCATTCACTCTCACGCTCACTCATTCGCTCTCACGCTCACTCATTCACTCTCCCGCTCACTCATTCACTCTCCCGCTCACTCATTCACTCTCACGCTCACTCATTCACTCTCACGCTCACTCATTCACTCTCCCGCTCACTCTTTCATTCTCCCGCTCACTCATTTACTCTCCCGCTCACTCATTCACTCTCCCGCTCACTCATTCACTCTCACGCTCACTCATTCTGTCTCTCCCGCTCACTCATTCACTCTCCCGCTCACTCATTCACTCTCCCGCTCACTCATTCACTCTCCCGTTCAATCATTCACTCTCGCTCATTCACTCTCACGCTCACTCATTCACTCTCACGCTAACTCATTCACTGTCCCGTTCAATCATTCACTCTGCCGCTCACTCATTCACTCTCACACATTTACTCTCACGCTCACTCATTCACTCTCACGCTCACTCATTCACTCTCCCGCTCACTGATTCACGCTCACGCTCACTCATTCACTCTCACGCTCACTCATTCCTTCTCACGCTCACTCATTCACTCTCACTCATTCACTCTCACTCATTCACTCTCACACTCACTCATTCACTCTCACGCTCACTCATTCACTCTCCCGCTCACTCATTCACTCTCCCGCTCACTCATTCACTCTCCCGTTCAATCATTCACTCTCGCTCATTCACTCTCACGCTCACTCATTCACTCTAACGCTAACTCATTCACTGTCCCGTTCAATCATTCACTCTGCCGCTCACTCATTCACTCTCACACATTTACTCTCACGCTCACTCATTCACTCTCACGCTCACTCATTCACTCTCCCGCTCACTGATTCACTCTCACGCTCACTCATTCACTCTCACGCTCACTCATTCCTTCTCACGCTCACTCATTCACTCTCACTCATTCACTCTCACTCATTCACTCTCACACTCACTCATTCACTCTCCCGCTCACTCATTCACTCTCCCGCTCACTCATTCACTCTCCCGCTCACTCATTCACTCTCCCGCTCACTCATTCACTCTCCTGCTCACTCATTCACTCTCACGCTCACTCATTCACTCTCACGCTCACTCATTCACTCACACACACAGACACTCTCACTCATTCACTCTCCCGCTCACTCATTCGCTCTCACGCTCACTCATTCACTCTCCCGCTCACTCATTCACCCTCACGCTCACTCGTTCACTCTCACTCATTCACTCCCCCGCTCACTCATTCACTCTCACTCATTCACTCTCCCGCTCACTCATTCACTCTCACGCTCAATCATTCACTCTCCCGCTCACTCATTCACTCTCACGCTCACTCATTTACTCTCATGCTCACTCATTCACTCTCACGCTCACTCATTCACTCTCACGTTCACTCATTCTGTCTCACACTCACTCACTCTCTCACTCAAACTACAGAAATGAACATAAGTTTAGATTATACATGATAAAATCAAATGGTATTTAACTTATAATATGACAGATGAGAATACACAAACATATGGATTCGCGTGTTACATAACATGCGTGTTACATGACATGCATCTGCTCAGCTCTCTCTCTCTCTCTCTCTCTCTCTCTCTCTCTCTCTCTCTCTGTATTCTTTCATATACACACACTCACACGCATGCGCGCGCTCACACACACACACACACACACACACACACACACTAACACATCAACTCTCCCACTGTCTCACTCTCTAACACACAATCCTACACACACACACTCACTCTATCAATCGCACTCTCTCACACATACACGTACACATGAACGCATGCACGCACGCACACACTCCCTCACTCACTCTCACACATACACGTACGAATGCATGCACTGACACATTCCCCCACCATTTCTCGCTCAATCACTCTCTCCACACACACGCATGCACACGCGCATTCACTCTCTCCCTCTCTCTGACACCCACTCTCTCTCTCTCTCGCTCCCACACGCACACACATATATAGTGAACAATTATAATGAACAATTATACCAGTAAATGAATTATGGTGGCATATAGTCGGTATGGATTAAGTATTGAAAGAGTTTCTGGTTAAATGTGTAGGGACTCATTGGAGTTTTCAGATCTGGAGGCAGATGATTCCATAAGTGAGCACCAGAATAGGCAAAACATGTTTTGTATAGGTCCAATCTAGGCTTTGAGACATGTAACAAATTTAGGCGCTTGCTGTTCATTGCATTAGATTGAATCAGCGGCAGAAGATACTCTGGGGTATTTTGAGATATAATTTTATTCACTAATTTGGCTTTGTTGAAAAGGAAGCGCTTTTGTAGTGGTAGAAGTCTTAGATGACTGTAACAATTAACATAGAGCACCGACCTATAATAATTAACATAAGAACAACGCCCCAGCTAAGTCCCAACAGCTGCAGGCCAACTTTCAACTTCAACAAAGCAAAGTGGGACCAGTTTAGAGAAGAGATGAACAACACAGAAGTGGAACAACAGGAGCAGGAGGACATTGAGAAATACACCGAGAGACTGACTGAAAACATACTGCGGGTAGCAATTAAACGCATCCCTAGCAGAAATATGCCAGATAACCTAAGACCGGATCAACAAAAGTCTCAGTCTTCCCAAAAACTAGGGCACAACAACCCAGTAGCCTGGTGGAATGACAAGTGTACAGTGACGCAACAGAACAGGAAAAGAGCCCTGCAGAAGTACAGAAGGGCAAGGACAGAAGAAAACTTTAAAGAATACAAGAAATGCAGAAATGAAACAAACAGAGCAGTCAAGCGCGCGACAGAAATGGAGTGGAAAAGGTATTGCCAGAAACTTAGCCCAAACACACCTACCACCACGGTGTGAAAACAAATAATAGTAATACAAGGGAATGACAAGATTAGCAAAACCCCCACCATCAAAAATCCAACACTAGCAGTGACAAACGAAGACAAAGCTAATGTGTTCGGAGATTACTTTTATGAAGTTTGCTCCAACAACAGACTAGAAAATACAGAAAGGCAACGAAGGGAAGAGATGATACGAGAGATAAAGGACGCGACACCTGAAGACATAGAACAGCACTATTTAGATGCAGACATTACGTCAGACGAGGTGATGATAGCATTAAAAGAAAAATCTGAAACTGCCACGGGAGCCGACATACTAAATTACACAATCCTTAAAAGGCTCGCAAAGAAAACCATAGAAACTATCACTAAACTCTATAATGAAATATGGCAGACTGGGAATATTCCCAGACAATGGAAAACAGCCACCGTGATACCAGTTAGTAAATAAGCCAAAGATCCAACGAGGGTGGACCCATACCGACCCATCTCCCTGACATCTCACCTGAGCAAAATCATGGAGACTGTAATAAACAAACGAGTAAACTTCCACATAGAGAAGAATGGGTTTTACAGCCACACGCAGTCCGGGTTTAGATCCACCAGCGAGAACTGGGAGGGGTTCTACCCACCTGGTGACTTGCGGGATACCAGAGCCGGCCGCTCAGAAAGCAATGGCAAACTACTGAGCGTAATCTTGCCAAGAAATCAATAGACAGCTGAAAGATGCTGCTGTTGACAGCGATGTCCTATAAAGGATATGCGAATTTTAAAAAAAAAAAGGTGCACGATGGATCAAATCATCAAACTAGAAAACCAGGTCAAGAAAGGTTTCAAACAAAAAGGGAAAAGACGATGGCTGTATTCCTGGATCTAGCCCAGGCGTACGATCAATGCTTGAGAGAAGCCGCATTAATCAAACTAAAGAAAGTGGGCTTAGTAGGAAGAACTTACAAGTACGTAGAAAATTTCCTCACAGACAGAAGCTTTACAGTGAGGATAGGAAGCGAAGTGTCCAAGACATATATGCAAAAGAACGGCATCCCCCAGGGATCGGTCATCTCACCATCAATCTTCTCAATACTGGTCATTGACTTAGCAGAGGAGATCCAGGATCAGATAACTGGATTGTCACAATTTGCTGACGATTACGCCATATGGAGAAGTGGAAGCGGCATAAAGGGTACAAGAGGGCCCCTCCAGAAACAGATAAATAAACTAACCAACTGGATGGACAAGTAGGGGATTCCAAATAAACACCAATGCAACAGTCAGCATGCTATTCAGTAGCAAACAGCAGAGAAAATTTAACAATGAGTATAACATACAAATAAAAGGGAAAACAATTAATAGAACACACAGCACGGGTTTCCTAGGTATGCCTTTAGACGAACAAATGAACTGGACAAAACACGTACAGCAAATGCTAGAAAGTCCACAGTTTACTACGAGTGATAAAGGGGAACGGATAGGAACCCACACCAAAACGATGCTGATGTTCTATAAAGCATTCATCAGAGGCAAACTATAGTATGGCGGCATCGTATGCCAATCAGCATCAGAAGCCAGCAAGAAGCGGCTGAACACCATAAGACCCAGGCATTAAACACCATTCTTGGATCATGACATCCAAAGGAGCCATGAAGGTAGCAGTGGGAGTAATACCACTGAGTCTGAGGCTTAAACAGCTGACTTACAACTACTGGGTAAAGGTAGCACAAGGCGAAGACCATCCGGCTTACCAAACATTCAGAGACAACTGTAGCAAATGGGGAGGCATACCCATAGTAAAAATGCAAAGACCGGCAGGATGGGAAACAGCAGAGAAGATGAACAAAGAAGAGGAGCTAGCAGAAACCCCAAAACAGACAAGACTGTATAAGCCAATAATCCCACCATGGGAATTGACAGTCCCATTCACAGATACCAGCCTAGCAATGACCATCACCAAGAACACAGATGACACAGATGCTAGCTACGCGGCCGAGGCGCACATAGAAGAAATCTGCAAGGACAACCTCATCATCTAGAACGAACAGGGAAAGGTGGAGGCAGGAGTAGTGGTCCCATTCTGGAAACTGAAGATACAGTTCGAATTAACGGACCACACAGCAGTGTGCATGGCCGAATTGGTAGCCATACTGAAAGGACTGGAGATTGCAGCCGAGAATCCACGATGAAACGCTGCATATTGACAGACTCCCTGACCTCAGTACAAATGCTCGGGAACTTCACCAGAGGAAACAGACCCGACATACAAGAGGCAACATTAGCGACAGCCACCAACCTCAGGCACATGGGATGTCAAGTCACCATAGGATGGATACCAGCCCACAGTGGTATCCCGGGAAACGAAAAAGCAGACAGAGCGGCGAAACGAGAACTAACCAGCAGAAATAAAATCAGCACAGGTCTAGGAAAAGAAGAAGGGAAAAGTGTCATCAAAAACCATATACTCCAAGAATGGAGGAAACAGTAGAAAGACAGCGATAGAAGTCGACACGCATACCAGATGCTCGGTGAACCCAATTACAAGCTGCAAGTCAGTAACAACATGAAAGCACCAGCATACAGAAAGCTGTGGAAACTCAGACTGGGAAACTGGAAAGATGCAAGAGAAAATCCATTCTGCACAGCATGCCTAGAAGACAACACAACTGAAAATTATTTACTAGCATGTGACGAGTACAATAGTGAGCGAAGGAACCTAAGAGAATACTTTGTCAAACTCAGACTCCATTGACAATAACGGAGTGCCTGCACGTAAACAGCAACCCAAAAATACAGCGGCTGGTCAGGCAGTTCATACGCAGAACAGGGAAAGACATAACTTTTTATTTTACTTTATATATATATATATTAAGTAAAATAAAACTTTATATATATATATATATATATATATATATATATATATATATATATATATATATATATATATATTGACATAACTTTTTATTTTACTTTTTATATATATATATATATATATATATATATATATATATATATATATATATATATATATATATATATATATATTAAGTAAAATAAAACGTTATGTCAATATATATATATTAAGTAAAATAAAACGTTATGTCAATATATATATATTAAGTAAAATAAAACATATATATATATATTGGACACCCATATATTTGGCTTGTGATGGATGTCCTGGGTGTCCTGAGAGGGACAGTGGGCTGTGGTCGGGTGAATGGCACGATGGTGGTTTGGCGGGCCCCTTGACAAGACCGGTGGGTGGACTGGGTCGTCTTGTTGTTGCACACACCGATGATGACAGCGAACGTAGGAGAATGGGCAGCTGACCAGGATGACAACTTGAGACTGCAATTGAGTTTTCGGCCTATGCCTACATCGAGTCCTTATGAAAACTAGACATGACCGGGACCAGGCCCGGCGAGGACCCACAAGGAATAACCAATCCTTGAGAGGATCATACAAAATATGACAGGACCTGGTAAGGACCACAAAAATTATAACCTACATCAGTGTGGACCACAAAAAAACATAATCAGTCCCCCAGAGGACAACAGAAAATATAACCAGCATTTATTAGTGCTAATAGACAAATAAACCAACAAATGAAAGACCGCGGAACCTGGTACATCCGACCGAGGACCGGTCCTTATCAGGACTAACAGGCAGCACAAGAACCAACCTTTACCGACAACCAGAACGGAACCCCAAAAATAAAGTTCGAATTAGGACTAACAGCCCACGAAAACCACGGACCTCAATTCTAACCCAGGCTGAAGAAGCAGGTTGAACGAGGCCGAATTTGGAAAGTTTGTTTTTGAATCAAGTCAAGATGGACGTGAAAGAGTGCTGACAATACAATCAGGTGCCAGGTTGTCTATATCCTCATCAAAGAATATGCTGCAACACTTTAAAAGTGACAGAATCAAACAACTGCAGATTGCTACTGTGACCATAGGTTAGTTATAGGAGATATACATATACCATTAAGGCAGGTAAATTATACATCAAAAAATATTACATTTGATCTATGTGCACTGAAAAAAAAACGAGGAGATAAAAGGTGCATAGATCGCAGGAAACAGTTTTGATACATTGTCTAATCTAAAAATTATTGTTCAAGATTGTTTTTTTCAAATTCCCAACAGTTGCCCAGAGGACAACAGAAAATATAACCAGCACTTATTAGTGCTAATATCAAACCATACTTCTTTTCTTCTTTGCATAATTTTCTAATTTCTCGTTGAATCCATTCAAATTTGTCGTAGTTAATGTATGCAAAGAGGTAAAAGTAGCATGGTTTGGTGAACACTGTTGGGAAATTGAAAAACCCAACATGGCCAACGGAAATCATTGGAAAATTCGGACAGGTTGCAGAAACAACAATTCCAAAATTGAAGATGAAAGCTCATAAGAAATGGATGACCGAAGACAAATTAAAGTTAATGTAAAACAAGAAGAAACAAAAAACATTAATCATGATAAATTTGAAGGGATTCAAAGGAAAATTAGAGAATTATACAAAGAGGAAAGGGGAGTATGGTTTGATGAAAAAACTCCTGGGAAGTTGAAAAACACATCACTGAAAATATCAGATTAATGCACAAAATAATTAATAATTTCGCTAACAAAAGAACACATATATCAACGGGTTGTTTGAAAGGAGGCACAATCTTAATGGATAAAGATAACATTTTAAATACATGGTCAGATTACGTGAAATGCATTGAGAACGACTCCAGTGCGGAAGATCGTCTTCTTTCTGTTTGTTCACGCTAAGACGTTAAATTAAATAAATGCAAAGAAAGCAGATCTCTACAGAGTCTGTCCTCAAATGGTGCGAGTGAAGGCCACATATTTTCTGTGTACTGCATGTGTTGAATACTACTGCAACAAATGTATAGCTGTCATTTTACCTGCTCCACTGTTACAATATCAGTATCTCCTATCCTTAGTTTATTAAACATCTTATATATAAATTAGGATCTCCGTCTGTCTGTCTGTATGTCTGTATGTCCGTCTGTCCTTTGTGCGCTCGCGAACGGCCCATCCGATTGAGATGAAATTTTCTACACGCCTTTCTTTCATTCCAGTGCAGCCCACTGTCATATTTTTTTAGTGTGAAATCGCATGCTTACCCAGTATTATTTCATTTTTCACTTTTCATCATAATTTAATATATCTCAGGGGACCTAACTCTATAAAAGTTATTTCAAGGGGCATAACTTTTCTGTATAACTTATAGTCATATTGTGGCATCGTTTTCAAAGATTTATAAACTCTTTGTCCATAGTTATGTACCGGCATATGAGTTATAATAAATAATGATACAATCTGTAAGGCATTTTCAAAGTTTTCATAAAAATAATGCACAATGCATAACATTGTAACTCATCTTTTTTGCTTAAGAAGTTACTGTAGTCATGCAGGTGATTAGAAAGCGTTTTCATTAAAAATAATGGATGGTGTGTAGAAGGGCATTTTTTTAAGTTACTTTTTTTGTTGTATGAATTTAATGAGACGCTACACTCCAGGAGCTGGGCGAAGTCACGCCGGGTCAGATAGATAGACAGACCCACCTTTTCGCTGCAGTTGTCTACTCCTCCTTTTCCTTCTTCTGCTGATGCTGCTGCCGCCGCTCCATTTACCCAAGTTAATTGTTGGGGGAAGATGTAAAGATCTTTCAAGTGCTCTTTCAAATGCTTTTTGTAAGTTGGTCTTCGTTTATCTAAGGTTGTTCTAACTGCAACCAATAAATGATTAGACAGACAGGCAGACAGACAGACAGAGAGGGAGGGACGGACAGACAGACAGACAGACAGACAGACAGACAGATAGTCGGTAACGGGAACGGGAACTTATATGACTACTTATATGAATTAAATGAGATGCTCCCCACCAAGGACTGGGCGATGCCAGGTCAGACAGACAGACAGACAGACAGACAGACAGACAGACAGACAGATAGTCGGTAACGGGAACGGGAGCTTATATGACTAATTATATGAATTAAATTAGATGCTCCCCACCAAGGACTGGGCGAAGCCGGGCCGGGTCAGCTATTGTTTTATATTAGTCTGATGTGTCCTGTACGGGGTCTGAAGATTGTAATTTGTTCTTTTTTGGTGGAGTTGTAATGTATATCCGCTTTCCGGTGTCCTGGATGCCCTGATTTCCACTTGGTTCTATAATTGCTTCTTATAAATCTCGTGGCCTCTTCATGGGTTATGTCTTTGTCAGGCTGAGGAAGTCCACCACCTTACTTTGCTAATCATTTGCTTTTTTTCATTTTCAGGTAAGTTGCATTGTGAAGGAATCTACTGTATTACACCCTTTGTTGATATCTATCACAAATTAGTCATATAATGCTGTCCTTAGATCTGCTAGTTCTTTACCGTTTATAGGTGCGTGCATTAAAAGTAACCAAAGGCCAGCATATTTGCTTTATTGACTGCACAAAGGCTTTCAACAGAGTAAGACATGTCGACATGAAAAGGATGATCACAGATATAAAGACTGATGGGTTAGGGCTTAGACATATATGGAAACAAGTTGCCATGCAAATTAATAATGAAGTAGGTCAATATTAACCAATCAAGAGAATTGTGCAACAGGGATGCATAATGTCTATAGAACGTGTATCCCTGTATAGAAAAATATGAGAAATTTAAAGGATATAAGAGGAAACTCCATCAATAATATAAGATGTGCAGGTAATATGGTACTGATTGCAGTCAATGTACAGAGTCTGCAACATTTAGTAGATGCGGTTGTTGTACACATTGAAAAACTAGTGTTGTAAGAAACGGAGATTATAGTCGTCTCCAAGGATAAAGAAATGACGCAATGTAATATCCAAGTCGCTTAAAAAGTCACTTAAAAGTCGACAGGGTCGACTTCATTGCACTGGGATATTATCCCATATGGCGGAAAGCGTCGCACAAAGCACGAACTCCGTAGCTCTAGGGACGACCCACAGGAGTCTCCGAAAAATTTCACTCGTGAACCAAAGGACGCGGCCCGGAATTGAACCCACAATCTTCGGAGCCCGAGTCAAACGACTTGACCCTTCGCCACGGAGACTTCCGAACATCCAAGTAAATTTGAACATCCATAAACAAGTTAATCAGTACAACTGTATTGGAACAGTCATAGATAGAAGGTACCTTGTAGATATTAGAACAAGAATGGCTTATAGCAAAGATAGCCTTTTACCAGATGGAAACAAACCAATGGGAAGCTGTCAGAGGCAGCGATAAAAAGATTGCTGAAGTGTTATATTGAACCTATACTGTTATATGTGTGTAAAACATGGACAATCATTTATATTCATTGTTATGAATATGAGTGCGATTCAATAAGTAAGTCACGCAGTACTGTGGGATGGCAGGTAAATGTAGTTGGTGTTTTCTACAGGTGTCATTAGGTGACAGCAACATCGAACTTTATATTCCTGTTCGTCAGATGGCGCTAGGTGTCTCATGCGCATGCGCAGCGCATAAACAAAATGGTGACTTTACTTACGAAGTGTACAACCAAAGAGTAGCGTGCTGTTTTGCGTTTTTTTTTTTTTTTTTTTTTGTGGCCAAAAGGACTGCCTGCAAAGGACATTCATAAGGAAAGGCTTCCTGTTTATGCTGACAAATGTTTGTCCCGTAAAGCGGTGCATAGCTGGGTAGAAAATGTTTTCTCAAGGACGGTCTAATATTGTTGATGAAATCCGATATGGTCGTCCTGTTGAGATTGCAACAGAAACATCCATGCAGCGGGTGGAGGAGATGATTAGAGGAGATAGGCGAGTAACGATGGACTCTGTAGAATCTGCAATAGAGTACTCACGTGGTTCAGCATATAGCATAATGCATGATTGATTGAAATTTAAGAAAGTGTGCTAAAGGTGGGTACCCAGACAATTGAAGGAGGAACACAAAATGAACCGATTTAGCCTTTCCTTGCATCCTCTCTGTCGATACGAAGATGAAAGAGAAGACATGCTGAACAGGATTGTTACTGGGGACGAATCATGGGGGAATCACTACCAGCCCGAATCACAGCGTGATTCAATGCAATAGAAACATCCTTCTTCGCCTTGTGTCCAGAAATTCAAGGTTACGCCATCAGCAGGGAAAGTTACGCTGACAGTGTTCTGGGATTGCAAGGAGTGATTTCAACCAATTTCAAGAAGAAAGATGACAATGTGTATTCTGAATCGTACTGTGAAGTTCTATCAATGCTTCATGATGCAATTCGAAGAAAACTGTGGCATAATTGGATAAGCCAGAGGCCCAAGCAAGTAAGATCTCTATAAATATATATATGCATGATAGATAGATAAGATACAGGGTATGATTTAGCAAGTTGTCTAGAGGCATCTCAAATGAGATTGGAAATCATTCCAGCTTAGGCCTTTAGAGGAACCATTTATCATGGCTCCGAACCCCCACTGTGAGCATCTTAGACCTAAGCCCAGGTACCTACACAGAATTATTAAATTTTAAAAGAAGAAAACGTTCCCCTCAAAGGCCATAAAGAGATCTGGACTATTTGCTCTTTACAACCGAGGAATTTGTTCCCTCACCATAATGTTGTCAGTGTGCTTTCAGTCCGCCACAGTAGACCTCCCTTTAATTTGTCTGTGTCAAAGTGACAGATGTCAATTTCACCATTAGACATTTAGGACTCAACAGGTCATTATTCTGCGCCTCAGAACAGAACACAATAGATTACGCAACCACATGTATATAAAATTCAAGATTGGTGACGCAGCCATGCGTACATGTGGTTTGGCGTCGCGGACAGCAGAGCACATATTCCAGGACTGCCCAAACTACAACATATCCAGGCGAACCTTCTGGTCTAGAGAGACAACAGTGGAAGATAAACTCTATGGACCGCTGAGTGAACTAACAAAGACTGTTAGATTCATACAAGAGACAACATTGCAGTTATAGACACATTTCAGGCAAACGAAAGAAGAAGAAGAATAAGAAGCCTCCCTCTTGTGAACATAATCTGAAGAGATAAAATTGTGATGAATCCCAATGATGACCAAGACTGCCCGTGAAGCTGACGACTGGGGTACTCAAATAAGTTGAGGATATAGTCATCCTGATAATAGGAGGTACATTCTCGGTACATATTGATCATGACGTTCTGAGGTCCACGTAGTGGTTAGGTACATAATCCAACATATTGCAGCATCTCGCTTTGCAGGTCTGAATTCACCAAAGTTTGAAAGTGGCATCAAAGGTTAAGACACCAGTTTCTACTTTTCAGAGAATATCCAGTTAAAATGGAATTGAACTCTAAGTTAGGATCACTTTCTCCTTGATATACCACAGCTATTGAACTGAGGTAAATATTTCTCAGTTAGTCCAGATAATCCAGACTTGAGGAAAATAATGGAAAGTTTCAGGTACACACAGCTGTCATCTATTCATAACCTGTCTGAGGCAGACTGCGTCCAGGAGGTTACTCCATATGAATAAAGATATCCACTTCTAGTTTTGAAGGCAATCCCTGGAATATTGATAATAAAGGAGTCCATCCTGTGTGTTGGTTTAAATATAGGCTCTTTAAGTTCATTAGCCTAGGCAAATGACTATATGGATTTAGGCTGGTATTCCCCTGAAGACATTGTGGTTACAGTTACATTAAAGTTTCCACATTTTACAAAGGAGCAGCAATCCTAAATTAGGGACAACAAATTTGTCTGTCCCCATAAAAGAGGCCTCTCCAACATCCTGTTCTATGTTGATACATAAAAGGGTGCAACATTTGCTTTAAAACAATGTTATACTTAGGTATCACCTAACATCAACATACACAAAGGGAAATGGGGAGGAGAAGGGAGGGTGTTGTTCAGACCCCACCCCTCTTTGCTGGTGATGGAGTGCATTCCACTATGATGGACTGTGGGTGATGCATTTTCATGGTTCACCCTTATTAGTGATAAACACAAGACCATATGCTGAGTCAGGAGCATCATTACACAACGAACAAGTAACTTAAAATACTTGTTTATATAAGTCCAGGTACTCATAAAATTTAAACCACAGGAGTCATGGGCACCATGAAAGACAGACATTGTAAGGCAAACATTATGAGCAGGCAGCATGAGACAGATACAATGAGATAAGTATCCCTGAACCAATATCTTGTGACAAACATGCTCAACCAAACACCATAAGACAGATATGAGATGGATGGAAAATAGTTTTCATTTATAACTGCACTAGGCAATATCATGAGACTAATGGCAAATAACCAATAAGCAGACCAATAATCAATCCTCACAGGTGGTAGTTTGGTAAATGAATGTCCCATCCCATCTATACTCATATAGCAATGCCAGATTCCCCTTTCTCAAGCTAGACACTGTTCACAAGCACTAGCATATCATCACCATCATCATGTGCTCTTTCCCTGCTGGGTAATGTCAATATCTACTACAGCAGGTAATTAAGCAAACTTGCATAAGCAATATTTCACATGTGAAACAAACACATGTGAAAAACATGTTCTTCCCATGAAAAATAGCCTGAACCTTAACATATATATTCAGCCAACCAAGACACAGGTTCGAGCACATATTGTCCTTTTCGGAACGTAGTTCATATGAACCTAAACCAATGTTGCAAAGGAACAAGTGCATATATCCAGAGATAAACTGAGTTCAAGAAAAATCTTTAAGAGTGCTTGTTAGCAATTCTCATGAACGTAAATTAGCCACCAGGAATCACAACAAACTTTGTAATTCTAGCGTGCAATACACGTCCTGCATACATATGGATATAATCATTGTCTATCCTTCTGCTAGTGTGAAAGGTTACTTATAGAATCACCATCTCACTCACTCAAACATTCTCAGCCTTTACAAAGGAAATGGTACATGTTACATCACACATTCTGATCACTGAAGTGACAAACGTAGACTCACAAGAGCACTACTACAGTTTGATTAAGAATGGGCAATGATAGGCATTCACATGAGAATCCAGAATACATAAGGGTTGCGAATATGTATTGAAAGTGATTTACAGTCATCAAGCATACGCAAATATTCACAGCAGGCGAATGATAGATATGGCGGAATGTTCAGCGTGGCAGACATGTTGGCCTGATAGGAAGCAGAATCAGTACGACATCGCAATGAAGTTCTAATCTTCACACCCTCATCTCTCATATAAATAAATACTCTGTCATTCGTCTCTTTCTTCTCACCAGTACGACTTCGCAATGAAGTTCCAATCTTCACACTCACATCTCTCATATATATACTCTGTCATTCGTCTCTATCTTTTCACACTAAGTGTGTTATCAGGGTGGTTTCCGTTCACGATTTAAAAGTATTTGAGAAATATTTTATGGACGGGGGATGTGGATGGCTGGAAACATCATGTCACAAAAAAGTCCAGAACTGCTGACTAGAGGAGTGTTGCTTCTTCATGACAATGCCAGACTACATACGGCTCGATTAACTTAGTAGAATATTAACCAACAAAGGTGGGAAGTTCTGGAACGTCCACCTTACAAACCCGACTTAGTCCCATGCGATTTCCATCTTTTTGGTCCACTGAAAACACACCTTGATGGGAGACATTTCGCGAATGGTACTTGCTTCTAGGTCTTCCCCTTGGTCTCTTCCCCTCGATCTTACCAGTTGTCACCAAGTTTTCCAAATCATTTCTTCTCATAACATGCCCAAAAAATGGTGACTGTCTACGTCTAATGTCTCTAATCAGTTTACGATCTTCATTTGTTTCTTGAAGGACTTGTTCATTGGTCTTTCTGGCTGTCCATGGTATTCTTTGCATTTTCCTCAGAAACCACATTTCTACGGCCATCAGATGTTTTTCAGCCTGACTGCTCATTGTCCAAGCTTCACATCCATATAAAAGTACAGGTTCTATGTAGCATCTCAACACTCTTTTTCTCGTTTCAACTGACATCTTTTTATTGGTCAGTATGTTTTTCATTAAGAGCAGAATAGGGCAGGCAAAAGCCGCATTTCAGAAAATGAAGAGTATTTTATGCAATAAGTCGCTATCAATGAATGTAAGTGTGGGGTGTGGATTTTAATTTATGAGAATATTTTGTTAAAAGTCTAGGGGATTTGTTTTGATTCTCTTTTATTTTAGCCACTTGAGATGATCATGGAATTTTACCAGAAACCCAAGAAGGAAAAGACTTCACTCCTGTTCATAGCTGGATTTCTGAGTACTTCTCCATTCCCACTTACCACCCTCTAAAGTTTATCTAGTGCTAGAAAACATTGATTGTTCACAACATATAAACAACCACTGGTGAACACCACAGTTACTTGATGTACACATCACAAATTTTGGACAAACAGTTCAAGTATTAAATCAAGATCTGCATTTTACATACATGCAAGTGTAATAGTCTGTTTGAATTCATGACAGGCATGGGAATGATTTGCATTATCTCAATACATTTACACCCTTTTTGTCCCAAGAAAACAATGTTATTACAAACAACACAACAACCACAAATTGGTTCTATTCCTGGACCCACCTTACATAATTAAGGCAAATCATAATATAAGTACATAGGACCCAACATACAAAACAGTTGTTTCTGACACTACAATTCTCGTATTTAAAAATAATGAGATAGTGTCAAAATACTATATATATCATAACAACCCTTTAGTTATACCTCGTTACCAAATAAAATCACTACTGACCTTGTATCATGGCATAAAAGAAAAAAAACACATATAAAAAGCAATGGGTACTCAATTAACTAATTAATAGAGTCTTTTATCTCCTGGTGTGCGATTAAGTGTTCATCTCTTCTGTAGATTAGATACTATTCCCATTATCTGGGTACCGAAATAATGTACTCAGTTATGTTCCTAATATGTATCCACTGGTAATTGGCTGGTGCAAATCATACTCTATAATCCAAGAATAGAAATTACACACAATCACGTATCCCTCCGAGGGCTAGAATTTTCGACTACTCTGTTGCAGTAGGTTCGGTGTCTTTTTGTGAAATTTGGGGCCTTGGTTGGTCTCACTTTCAGGAATTTCCACTTAAGCTCTGCAGAAGGTACTTTCCCATCTCACCGTACACGGTGCCAAGTAGACGGCCATTCAGCTGCACTGCTTCTAATATAAGAACCCCAATGTTCACAAAGATGTTACACCCACCAAGTCGCGAGTCTATAACCCATGGCATTTAGGTTGACATTGGACCAGCAAGGAATTAGTCGTTGTTATCTAGTCCAGTGTAGAAACTTATATGACTGAGAGGCATCTGATGGTAGTATCTGTAACTAGGGCCACAATTGATCTATACCTACATATATCCAAAGATGAATAAATCCAGCACAGTAACAGGGTTGCAAACAATTAGATGATTCCTCTTGTTGTTGATGTAGAGGCATTTAGTTGCTTTCATATGGTCTTTTATCTGATGGTGTTCAGGTTTTGGATCCTTGAGGTAATCTGGTGTAGTTATTCTTCAGTTGGTACCTTGGTTGTATTGGCTTCTGTGATTTCAGTGTCTCTTCCCATTTGTTTGAGTTGGTGTTAGTATTCTAGAACTTGGTGTTGAGTGGCTGAAACCTTATGTTGACTTTTGCTGCTGTGAGACTTTTTTTTCGAAGACTTATCCATGGTTGGATATCAACTTGGTAATCCAACCAACAGTTGAAGGGTTCTCACTGTTGCTAGTTTTAGTAACTGGTATGATTTGCCTATAGTTTCACTGATGTTGCTGAGTGACAAGGCTTCAGGTGGTACTTCTCAGAAGTAAAGCAGACGATACACTGTTGTCAGTTACTCTGTTGATCTTCATCTTTGTGGATTATTAGATTCAGAAGTCCATCCTGAATATTCCTACTAAAATAGGACTTAATCACTCACCTAGTCAGTTTGTCTTCGAATTTGTCTGTTGCTCGCTATGGAGCTAATGGGTACAGCAGTAAACATGGTTGTGTTGGCCCAGACTTTGCTTTAGGACAGGTTGTCCTTTATTATTGACTGGCTGATGACCCAGTTTCCAGTTGATAAGGTGGCAACGCAGTCCCACCAAGTCTACCACTCGCTATAGAAAAGGGATGACAAAGAATACAACCGAGCATTAACCTACTGTGATGTGTTTACATTTCACACACAATTACAAACAAAAAAGGGGAAGGAGATAGGAGTAGGTTTCCCAGTTCCCTGTCCCTCGTCGTTTGTTGTAGAGCTTTTATAGCTCTGATAGTGATTGAGATATCTTTTCACTCTACGTTTTGTTCTGCGATTGTTAATGGGAACTTTTTTTTGATGAGTGAAGCCATTCTGTCCATCCAACATGTTGATATTGTATCTCTCATTCTTGAAGAGAATAGCCTATACTTAATTTCTGTGGTTTCTAATGCCGCGTCTTCCTTCCGGCACTATAATCAGCATTAGACCAAGGCTTTTCAACATTGTCTTCTTAATTACTGACATACACAGGTTTCATACTTCATCTCAAGTTTCCACAATAAGGAGTAACAATCAGAACAGAGAAAAATTCTCATAACAGAGAAAACATACATGTCAATTTCTCTGATATTAAGTACATGATAATCATACATAATAATTAATCATACTGATGATGCAAGGAGCCTATGTTTTTGGATTTCCTTAGGGGCTAATCCATAAACAAAAACAAACTATTTTCCCCCACTGTTTACCACAGTATGAGGTTAGTGACCGCTGTGATATATTTTGCCAATTACTGCTATTATTCGGAGTGTATTTATTAGAATAACTTATGACGCATGGTCCAGCCTTCTGAATATTGCAAGCAATTTATTCCCATCAATCTTCGCTTCTGTTCCTACTACAGTGAGGTGATGCGGATTGAAGGCACATCCTATCCGAACATTCAGTTATATCAAGCGTTTGTTTTCTTTGTTCTTGAATTTATATTCTTAAACATGGCAATTCCCTAGCACTATTTTATGAAATGATTACATGTCCCTCACTCATATGGAGTGGTTAATTATCTGTTAACAAAAGGATTGTACTAAATTTTACCACTATAGTTCCAAGTTACAGATTAGAATGTGGCAAAGCATTTTATCCCCTGACTAAGAGTCAGGAATATGCGTAATCATTTGTATATCCCCGCATGGATAAGAATTCATTTGAAAATGTTCTTTAGAGTTCAATCTCTATAGTACATAGATTATTTGCAGATTTCTAAGCATAGATAGTGAGATATAGTTCACAATGCATAGAAGTTATTTTTCATAAGACTATGAAATTGGCAGAAACGAGTTCTCTACTTATGAAGTATGAATCAGGAGCTTGCTCCTAAATTGAGAAGAGTTTCTGAATGTGTTTGTGACATGAGAGTTGATACTCTACAGTACACATAATATTTATACGTTATAAGCACTATTAGTTAGATTTAAGTTCATAATGCCTATAAAAGGTTTTAACATAGGGATTTGAAATTGTAAAACATAGGAAAAATTACAGCGTGGCCCACACATGTGCTTCGGTACTAAAAGTCTTTCAGACCCCAGTTTACAAGAATTGTTGCATTATCATTCTAACTAATTCTTAATTAAACATACTGGTATATGTAATACATAAAAATACATGAATACATTTTAATAATGTAGGTTTTAACATACCATGGTTTGCAGAGAATTATATATTTTTTTAGGGCAAAAATTACCTCTCCCCGAAGGGAAAGGTCGACTTTCTTTTGTGCTCTCTTGACTAGAAATGGCCGCTTTAGTGCTTTGTTTTAAATCTAGCCGGTCTTGGCCAGGTACGTGAACCAAAATAAAGCCAAATAAATTAAGCTACCCTACGGGTTAGTCTTTCTCCTACATTAAGTAAGATACTTAAACAGTAGTTGTAAGGGATTGTTATTTTTAAGGGAGTCAATGCTAGGAAAGGGTAAGGACGTTTTAATATGCCACAGTAAGAAAGAGAGTGCTAAAATGCTATATAGAACCAGTTTTGCTGTATGGCATCGAATCTTGGAATCTAAATGAACAAATTAGGAAGAACTTAGAAGCAACAGAGATGTGGTTTTTAAGACGAATATTGCGAATTCCTTGGACTGCCAGAGTAACTAACAACGATTGCCTGAAAGAGGCTAATAAACCTAGAACACTGTATACAACAATAAGAAAGAGACAGACATCTTTCTTTGGTCATGTGATGAGAAGAGCGGCATTGGAGAGCATCGTGACAACTGGAAAGATCGAGGGGAAGAGGGGCAGAGGCAGACCAAGAGAAATGATGCTGGACGGATTGAGACGGTGGCATGGAGGAATATCATCAGCAGAGTTGATCCAGAACACCAAAGACCGAGATCTGTGGACAGCCATGAACGCCTACGCCAGCCGGCACGGCACTTGATGATGATGATGTTTTTCATCTTGCTAAAGGCTACTTTTGCCATGGCGATTCTTAAAATAGGTACGAGAAAATGTTCTGACAAGAAAAGGTGCGGGGTATAATGTTGACCATTTTACCCATTAAGTACTGAATGACATATACATCTATTTGGCCAGGACCAATTACTTAATAGGCCGCAAGGGATGAGAAAGGGTCTTTACTTACTGAAGATCTCAGAGGTCATTCTGACTCATTCGTCATAAAAGGAATTTCAGGCGGTGTTTTTGTATTGATAAACAGCATGTTTGAAAATGCACTTCACCACACACGTGATCTGAATATTCAAATCTTTAGCTGTCAGTCTGTCTTTGGTGAGAGGATTGTGGGTCTTCTTTCCCTTATTTTCCAATGTGACTTGAAGAAATGTCAAATTGAAGATCACAGAGCTCAAGTTGATCCTTTCACTGATCTTCTTCGTTATTCATAAACACGGGATCCTCTTGGTGTTATTTTGTTATCAGACTCCACAAACTGTTATTTGAAATAATCACTTAGACTAATGCCATGAAAGAATGATTTTCAACACCAACAATACATTAAGGAGGCGCGCTTGCGGGCTGTCATGTATTTGAATCGCTATTGGGGTGGATATTTTATTAATTGACCTGGACTCGACCCAGGCAAAAATCTCGGCCCAGGAAAAAATTGGTAACAGAAAATGGTACTTTTGCCTTAATTCACCCCAAACAAACGAAATCCCAAGGAATTACGTCACATCCAGGGGTTTCCTGTGTTGTGCCGTAGCTCGGTGCGCAATTTTATCGGTGTGCAATGTTCTATGCGGTGCGCTATTCTTGCGGTGGCCAGAATCGAACAATGTCAGCAAGAATGGTGGTTGAACACATCGAGATCAGCGCATTCAGTCTGTCGACGCCACAAGAATTCGCACATGTAGGACTCTAGTAGATGCCTGTGTGTTCCATTCTGCCTCTTGTTTCTCTCTTTGGCCGTTCTCCACATGCGCTCGATGTCTGTCGACACGGTGAATGTCGGCATCTCCATCTGTCCTAACACTCAGTCAGCGATAGCACCATGACATGATTATGAGAACAGCGTCTAGCAGAATGTCAGATGCCATGATGCTGCAGAAAAGCAACGCTACTCTGCTTGTCGTGGACAGCTGCTGCTGCCAGTTCCAGAAAACTTATGATGAGACACACAGACACACATACACACAGATAAACGGTTGCCAAAGCAAAAAACAAAAAAACAAAAAACACTGCGGGGCAATTGAAACGCACTGACACGCACTATACCCGAACACAGGAGATCACCGTCAGTGCTAAATATAGCTGGTGACCCTAAATATAGCTGGTGACGTTTGTTTGGGGTGAATTAAGGCAAAGGTACCCAGAAAATCTCACAGGAAGGAAAGAGGATTTAGCATTAAATACCGAATATGTTTCAAGGACTGTAAATGAAAATGGTCATTGACTTACTTGCTTTACAATACTTTTATCGGTACTTCAATTTTAATTCACCGCAATAAAGAAGAATCCCTTCGAGCCTCATTTGCATCGGTCCGGCAATCATTTTCCTGTTTAGTGTTCGGTGGACTGCTAGACCGATCGATGGATGTTTTTTTTTAGTTTTGGGCCCGTAGGGCCCTCACTGTCGTCGACGCAACCACATGTATATAACATTCAAGATTGGTGACTCAGTCATGTGCACATGTGGTTTGGCGTCGCAGACAGCAGAGCACATACTCCAGGATTGCCCAAACTACAACATATCCAGGCGAACCTTCTGGCCTAGAGATACAACAGTGGAGGACAAACTCTATGGACCGCTGAATGAACTAAAAAAGACTGTTGGATTCATACAAGAGACAACATTGCAGTTATAAGCATATTTCAGGCGAACGAAAGAAGAAGAAGAAGAAGAAGAAGAAGAAGAAGAAGAAGAAGAAGAAGAAGAAGAAGAAGAAGAAGAAGAAGAAGATCAAAAGAAGTATTTATTATTCAGATTCCTGTTGTAGTATAGGTTCTATTTAGCACGTAAACGCTCTTTTTTCCGCTACTTTAGCGTAATTTGTTTTAGTTAGTACGTGTTCCGTCTAACAAAAGTTTAATTTTGTCATGGCGTTTTTTGTTGTAATCTCTGCAGTCATCTTCCATCTCATATCGTGATTGTCCCAAGACAGGTGTACGTATTCGCTTGTTTAAGAATGTTCTCATTTACTTGGATGTTACATTGTGGTATGTTTTTTTTTACTTCTAGATATGACCTTAGCTTATGTTTTCCTACAGTTTAATTCTACCCCTCTTTGCTCTTTGTACATTTAAAACACGTACTAAATGCTTCAGATCCTGTTCATTGTTTTCAAGCAATACTGCACCATTTTAATATCCTCTATTGTTGATGTTGTATCATCATTTGCCGATGCCTCACGAATCAATACTGTTGACTGTAATTGTGCATTTGTTAACGATCCTTCCTATCTTAATTTTATTCAAGTTGAGGTTCATTTTTTAACTTTCTGTAACTACTGTATCTATCATTTTCTCTGTTTGCTTGTGACCTGTTGCTACCACATCGGTTTATCAGTGTAATGTAGATTTATTTATATTTTGCTCCAAACCGCGTTTCCTGGCATATTCTCCATGAATCTTCTTCTTCTTCTTCTTCTTCTTCTTCTTCTTCTTCTTCTTCTTTTTCTTCTTCTTCTTCTTCTGCGTTCGTCCGAAATGTTGTTTTAGACGTAATTGCAGTGTGCTTGTTTACAGCAGAGCTGTGATATTTGAACCTTTCGGCCGACACATCCGACTTCTTTAGGCATTTGTTAGCCTGATTACCTTCCCGGATTTTCCATGGATCTCATTATTTGCTTACTGTATAATTTAAACAAATCAGTGAATATTACACATTCTTGTCCAACACCCTTCTTTATTGTCCAGATTGTTTGTGCATGTTATATGATTCTGAAGGGTTAGTGAACAGATGCCCAATTCCCGGACATACCAGGTCAATAGTTCGAAATGTACTGCAGGGATTTGTGAGTAAATCGCTATGCGTATATTTAAATTATTTGGGAGTCGACCGTTCAAAAAGCAAAGAGCGGACATATTGCCAAGTAAATCAGAAAAAACCAATAAATGATGGGGTTGGCAGCAACATCATATAAAACGATATGCAACCAATTTGTGTTTATGTAACATAGTGTATAACAGTCGGCTTAGGTGAACGCAGTTCACAATCCCGCATACCGGATTCGGAATCCGCCTCAGGCCATTTTGAATCAGGCCGCCTGCCGTTGATTTCCATAATGGTATGAGTATTGGTCTTTCAGAAAGCAAGGACAAACTATTGAATGTACAGTTGTGTATCAATCACAAACAGCCAAAGATGGGGTTGATTTCGACGTCCTGTAAAGGACGTGCAATTAACTGTAATGTGTAAGAACAAAATGTAACGTAACATAAGGGCTCCGTTCTCTAAACAGAAATATTGAATGTAATAGATGCCAATTCTGCACTACAGGTCTAATAACGTTTATGAGTTTGTTTTCTGAACATAGCATATAGAAAAATGCTAGATCGGTGGCATTGTCAACTGTCTGAACTAGGTACCGATTACAGCTTCCATTAACGTCAAGTACAACAAGATCTTGTATGTGTACTGCTTTGACCCAACCCAATCAGTTTAGCACGGAAGTCACTTTCTCCCATTCTACTCTTTGATGATGGCCACACGTGCTCAGACCTGTCTAGGACCTCTTCCTTTATGATAATCTAAATGATCGTAATGATTTTTGGAAAGATGATTAAGTTACTCTCTCTCTCTCTCTCTCTCTATACAGTCGCAAGCAATGTAAACACTATGCTGGAACAGACTACGTGCCCAGTATAAAAACACTTGTCTTATTACAATAGCGAATTCGGATGTTTATAATTGACTTGGTCGACCCAGCTAAACATGAGAACCAATAAATGTCGTGGAAAGTAAAGTTGGCCAGTGTGATCCTGACCACATCACGCGCCGAGTGGTAAGAAATGTGTGAATGAAGATAAAATTATTTCGCTTTCTCTATATCTCTCTCACTCCTCTCTTTCTCTCTCTCTCTCTCTCTCTCTCTCTCTCTCTCTCTCTCTCTCTCTCTCTCTCTCTCTCTCTCTCTCTCTCTTAATATTGATGCTACAAAACTCGATTTAATCAGTAACAATTATCTTAACAGGCGTACACTCAGATTCCGGTTTGCACCATTTAGAACTACAGCAGACACTCAGATGTGTTCACAACAACTGTCATTCTGTCTGTTTCATTCGCTTTTTGTTTTGTTTTGCGAATTACTGTGAGGTGTAATTTCTCTGGAATATAATAATAGTGTGGACCTGTTGACTCTCTATCACACGCTAGACTGTTTCGCCATTTCACTGCGCCTAATTTCACACTCCTACAGTGTAGTTAACTGCTCCTTGGCGAAGTGTTTACGGAAGCAGTTCGTAACCCCGCATACCGCGTTCGAAACAGCTGCGGGAGATTTGACAGCAGACCGTCTTGATTTAGGTTTTTAAAATTATGGTATGGGTACCGGTCGTTCAGAAATCAATGGGAAACTACTGAACGTAAACTTACCAAGAGATCACAAACACAGCCACAAAAATAATGGGGTTGACTGCAACGTGCTGTAAAGGATGTGCAACTATTTTTTAAATAATGTAGTTACGACGTGAGGAGTGTCTGACCTAGTGCTAAAATTCCGGATTCGAGTCCTCGGATTTTTTTTTATGTCGGGTGCAAAACGAAAACCCTAACCTGTACAGTGACTGCACTAGCCAGGCGGCCTTAATTCCTCAGGCTCAAAACACCCTGCCATACACTGCAAGATACTTTATACGCAGTTAATGACACTTAATGACACAATTACCACTGCTGACATCTTGAATTGCGACCTTGTACCGAAGCTGAGTTGCATGCTTCTGGGTTAGGTTTGTCTCGCTGCGCGACACTCCCGTGTTTGTCGGGAGTAAAATACAACAGACAGACAGGCCGACCGACAGGCCGACCGACCGACCGACCGACCGACCGACCGACAGACAGACAGGCAGACAGGCAGGCAGGCAGGCAGGCAGGCAGACAGACTGACCAATCGAACGATCGACAGACAAACCGACTGACCGATCGACCGACCGACCAGTTGACAGACAGACAAATGTTAGATGTAGGCAACAATTACATGTTCAGATTATAATACATTTGCATTTTCACCACAGCTGTTTGGTAATATTGAGCACCCTTAGTCAGAATGACTTCCACAAGATAGGTAAGGAAAAGATATAATATAAGGGGCGTTCATTTGAAATCCGTTCATGCCGCATAATCGCGCATAATTGCGTACATTAAACATGATTATGTCATAGTCATGTGATAAGTACTGACCAATGAATAAAAGAGCACGTGCTTATCGTCCCATGATGCACAGGTTCTGTTTCTGACCGTTGAGAAAATGGCCGGGTTGATCCAATATTCGTCCAAAGAAGCTCAAAGAGCATGTCACGGAATTACTGGAGACGCCGACCAGAATGATAAATTGTCGGAGACAGCCATCTCTAGGCCGACACAACTATTTGATGCTGGGAAAGGTTTTCCCAGATCAACCGCCGACCAGAAGTATTTGAGTGCAGGGGAAGGATTTCCCTGATCAAAGCGGGACCAGTCGGTGTATTGTTTACCCGACCCAAGAATGAGAGAAAGAGAGTTTCTCGACATCTGGATTCTGGCCAAGTGAGTGGCGTCATTCGGACACAGTCGGACGGCAGTCGGGATAAAAAGTTTGCAATCAGTGTGCCAAATGGATTAAAACGAACTGTAGTGTCAAGCTATTCCTGTTCCAATTTGGAAAAGAAACTACTGTGTCCCGTGTCGATTAAAGTCGACGGACATTTGTCTATAATGTCAATTTGTGGTTTCAATTCTGGACAGGACTAGATTACATAAGGTATTAAATAGATAGAGATTAGGTATGAGTAATACTAGGCTGGTAATTGACTAGGCACAATTGGGAGATACTTGGAATTGAGCGTAGTGATGGGGCGTTGTGGGAACCTATTCTAGGAACGTCGGAAGCAGCAGGCTGAGGCGTTGCTTAAACTAGGTTGAGTGATATATCGTTTAACTCAGCAGGTTAATACCAATGTTGTGGGATAATATTCAGTTAGATTGAGGGTGGTTTGGAGGATAAAGGAAATGTCAATGGTAGGATCTTCTGGTAGGGTGTCCACTGGGGTTTCTTCGCTTTCCTTTAGTATCTCCTTTTCATACCACGTCTCAGGCCAATGTAATGAAATCCTCTGCCTTATGCCATAGTTTAATTCTATGTTGATAAGGATATAAATATCTGAGTACGATATTCGGCCTACACTCACATATAGTAGGTCTGAATCGGGTTTCTCTCATCGGGTGTTCTCTCTTCGACAGGTTCTACTGTTTATGAGAACTGAAGGACAACTCAGATGTGTGGACAATGGCAGTCACACCGGGTGCAGTTCTGCTAAATAGCCTCTGCAATGGGACACCGTTCCACACGGAATCATAGTCTCGTCTGAGGCAGGATTGTTTAATATGAAAGGACTAGTTTGTCAGGGGCTGAGTGCCCAAAACAGCTGATTTTTAGGAACTGTAAACACCTCCAGTGACTATGACAGTAGTAGGTAGAGAGGTGGAATAGTGATGAGAATCATTCAGTAACATTGTCCAACGAGACAGAAGGTTTGTTTGTTTGTTTTTTGGATCGTGTGAGATATGTGAATGTGTTCCTATTTCACAGGATTTTTATAGACGTATCAGGTACATCGAGTGTTCCGAATTCATGGACATTATTCTACCATAGTCAACACTAGTAATCAGACACCCAGACTATCCACGATCAACTGGAAGAAGTCGACCCCTGGCCAGAGAGATGCTTCATTTGGTGAGGTCCCTCTGAACTTGCTGTGTTGTGATGTGGTATGGCCGGACACTATGATGAAAGATCCTGAACTGACTGGTCTCTTCTCGCATACACAATAGACTATACTGTTTTGTTTTGCGTATCCTTTTACAGGACTTAGCTGTCAACAGCAGCATCTTTCAGCTGTCTGTTGATCTCTTGGCAAGATTACGCTCAGTAGTTTGCCATTGCTTTCTGAGCGGCCGGCTCAGTATCCGCAAGTCACGAGCGGGGGTCGAACCACCTCAGTTCTCGCTCCGCTGCGAGACTCTGCGTGATAAACGGGATTACAGAGAGAAAGTGTTGTAACCCCACAGCCAGAGAGACCGGCATAGACTATACTACAGACGTTCTATACTCATACATTGCACACACTGACACTTTTCTTCATTAAATTATTGTATCATTTGTTAGAAGCCAGAGTTGTGTGGGTATGTTCTGGAGGAATATGAAGAGGGATATTGTCCCGTGGTAAGAAGTGAGAGAGATAGTGATCCAAAGACTGAAGGGGTTGTGTAGACTAAGGTCAATTAGATTCCAAGGCTGATGATATAGAATTAAAAGGGTGTGCTTGTTGATTCCTCTCACCCCAGGGACAACAGGCGACAGAGCCGTATGTTCCCACAGAAAGATGAATATTCTAAAATATTTTATTTTAATGTGTTTGATGTTGTTGTGCCGCAGGTCCTTAATATTGTTTACCCTCTGCCTTGATATGGCCAACTATCTCTGACGTCTTTAGAACAGTGCCCGCTTTGTTCTTTATGGAGTCAATGTATACAAAATATGTGATGTTTTCAGTGTTTGTTGGTTTATATGTGTTTTTTCTCTCTTTAAATTCAGGAAACCATTGTGATTATCACTGTATTTCATGGCATTCTAATCCCCTATCACTATTTGAAAGAACTATGTATTCTATGTATATGAATTCGGTAACTGGATTTCCGCCATTTATGACAATGAAAATTGTCTCTGTTTTTGCCATTTTTGACATTTCTTATTATATTTTCTACATAGATGTTGAACAGATCTGCTGAGAGAATACAGCTCTGCCTTACTCTCTTTTGCACCTCTAGCCAGTTTGATTTCCCCTGTTGAATAGGTAAATGAATCACCCCATGGGAATTTGAATGTCTGCAAATTGTCTATGAAGGAAAAGTGACAAGAAAGGGTGCTGATTAGCACATATAATTGTGTCGTGATCTAATATATATGAAGGCCTAAGGATTCACACATCTACGTACGGAAATTTATATATACTAGCTGACCCGGCTCGGCTTCGCCAAGTCCCTGGTGGGAGCATCTCATTTAATTCATATAAGTAGTCATATAAGTTCTCGTTCCCGTTACCGACTGTCTGTCTTTCTGTCTGTCTGTCTGACCCGGCCCGGCATCGCCCAACTCCTGGTGTGGAGCATCTCATTTAATTCATATAAGTAGTCATATAAGCTCCCGTTCCCGACTATCTATCTGTCTGTCTGTCTGTCTATCTGTCTGATCCGGCCCGGCTTCGCCCAGTCCCTGATGGCGAGCATCTCATTTAATTCATATAAGTAGTCATGTAAGTTCCCGTTCCCGACTGTCTGTCTGTCCGTCCCTCCCTCTCTGTCTGTCTGTCTGTCTGTCTGCCTAATCATTTATTGGTTGTAGTTAGAACAACCTTAGATAAACGAAGACCAACTTACAAAAAGCATTAGAAAGAGCACTTGAAAGATCTTTACATCTTCCCCAACAATTAACTTGGGTAAATGGAGCGGCGACAGCAGCATCAGCAGAAGAAGGAAAAGGAGGAGTAGGAGCTGGGAGGAGGAAGATGGAGGTGGAGGAGGGAGGAGTAGGAGGGAGGAAGAGATAGGCGGAGATAGGAGGAGGAGGGAGGAGGAAGGAGGAGTAGGGAGGAAGAGATAGGCGGAGATAGGAGGAGGAGGGAGGAGGAAGGAGGAGTAGGGAGGAATAGGAGAGAGGAGGAGGAAGGAGGAGGGAGGAGGGAAGAGGAGGAAGGAGGAGGAGGAGTAGGGAGGAATAGGAGAAAGGAGGAGGAGAAGGGAGGAGGAGGGAGGAGGAAGGATGAGGAGGCAGGAGGAGCGAGGAGGAAGGGGGAGGAGGAAGAAGAAGGAGGGAGGATAAGAACGCAGGGGGAGGAGGAGGGAGATGGAGGAGTAGGGAGGAGGAGGAGGAGGTGGAGGAAGGAGGAGAGAGGAGGAAGAGGGAGAAGGATGAGGGAGAGGAAGGATGAGGAGGAGGAGGGAGGTGGAGAGAGGAGGGGAGGAGGTAGGAGGAGGAGGAGGAGGGATGAGGGGGAGGACGTAGGAGGAGGAGGAGGGAGTAGGAGGAGAGAGGAGGAAGGAAGAGGAGTGATTAGGAGGAGGGAGGAGGAAGAGGGAGAAGGAGGAGGGAGAAGGAGGAGGGAGGAGGAGGAGGGATGTGGAGGGAGGAGGAGGGAGGAGGAGAGAGGATGAGGAGGGAGGAGGAGAAGGGAGGATGGAGGAGGAGAGGGAGGAGGAGGTAGGAGGAAGAGGGAGGAGAAGGGGGGAGGAGGGAGGAGGAGGGATGAGGGGGAGGACGTAGAATTAGAAGGAGGGAGGAGGAGGGAGTGGGAGGAGAGAGGAGGAGAAGGGAGGAAGAAGGAAGAGGAGTGATTAGGAGGAGGGAGGAGGGCGAGGAGGGAGGAGGAGGAGAAAGAGGGAGGAGGAGGAGGGGGAGGGGAAGAGGGTAGGAGGGGAGAGGAGGAGGAGGATTTTAACGCATATGCCTGTAGACAACTGCAGCGAAAAGGTGGGTCTGTCTATCTATCTGACCCGGCGTGGCTTTGCCCAGCTCCTGGCGGGTAGCGTCTCATTAAATTCATACAACAAAAAAAGTAACTTAAAAGAATGTCCTTCCACACACCATCCATTATTTTTAATGAAAACTCTTTCTAATCACCTGCATGACTACAGTAACTTCAGTAAAGCATAAACAGATTGAGTTACAATGTTATGCATTGTGCATTATTTTTATGAAAACTTTGAAAATGCCTTAAAGATTGTATCATTATTTATTATAACTCATATGCCGGTACATAACTATGGACAAAGAGTTTATAAATCTTTGAAAACGATGCCACAATATGACTATAAGTTATACAGAAAAGTTATTCCCCTTGAAATAACTTTTACAGAGTTAGGTCCCCTGAGATATATGAAATTATAATGGAAAATGGAAAATGAATAATATTCAGTCAGCAGCCGATTTCACACTAAAACAAATATGACAGTGGGCTGCGCTGGAATGAAAGGAAGACATGTAGAAAATTTCATCTCAATCGGATGGGCCGTTCGCGAGTGCATAAAGGACATAGGGCATACAGACAGACAGACAGACGGACGGAGATCGCCTTTTATATATAAGATATACACCCCCGGGGGGGGGGGGGGATTTTAGCGTTTCCAAGGGGGGGGGGAGGAATTAAGATTGTTTCAAGATCGCATTAATACAAGAAACGATTACTTTATATTGTTTTTACCTCCATACTTTACGGTTCTGTACTTCTCGCTCTTCTGAAATTCGATTTATAACGTATGTAGACCCGCAGATCACGTTCTATGTAGACGTCTAGACTTGTTCTAGTATGTGTTATTAAATTCCGCTTCTATTTTTACGTATACTATGTAGGGGCGGGGGAGGGGGAATTTATAGGAAGGAAATACGAAGGGGAAAGGGGGGGGGGGGGTGACATTCTGAACATATGGTTAAGGGGTGCATGTGACAAAAAAAGTTGAGAACCACTGTACTAGTACTTGCAGGAATTGATAGTTATCTTTTTTAGTGCTTGCACTACTGTTGGAAGGGTTGGTAATGTGACAGTTATCTTTTCTAGTACTTGCACGATTTGTGGAAGGCTTGGTCGTCTGTCCGGTTTCCGGCTTCGAGAGGACGTGTTTTAACATATTCTCCCGATTTTTGATTATTTTAATAAGTTTACTCAATTCAATCACGATGCTGTGTATATCATTGTGTTCGTTCTAAACTGGATTTACATACTACTCAACAGTTCAAGTCTATGTGACTGTTTATTTAATGAAATGAGAGTTTCTTTATTTTATGTGGCCGTAAGAGCACCAATCTATGAATGTTACCAATTATCGATTCACGACAACGTGAGAACTTGCCATGCGTGACTAACAAGTGATAAACACCACGCACCTTCTACAGAAAGGCCTGCGCGTATATTTACTCCATCATTTTGTTCGTTTAAAGCTGGATTTACATACAACACAAAATGTCAAGTTTATGTGAATGTGTATTTAGTTAAATGAGGATTTCTTTGTGAATCGTGACGGTAAGATCACCCATTTTTCAATTTTACCAATTATCGATCTACGACAACGTGAGAATTAACCATGCATGGCTAGCAAGTAAACGTCACGCACGACCTACAGAAAAGCCTGCAATATTATTTTATTCCTTGCCTTATCGAGCTGCCTATGTTGCCAAAATGTCCTCCAACTTGCGATCATCAACTGTGTCCAAGCGGCACAATGTAAACAAGAACAAAACGGGACAAATTTTGACGAGCACGCCAGCTCAGCGAATGAATCTATCATCTACATCGCCAACCTCAATCGTGTTGTCTAGTGAACAATCAGACACTGAATTCCAGCTGGACATACAACAGAATTCATCAGCTCAATCTAATCAAACCAGCACATCACATTCAAGCACTCTTTCTTCGGCCGAACCACAGAGCCACAATGATATTGATTGTCGTGAACTTATTCAGGCTTTGGAGATGAGGTTAACAGATTTTATTACCAGCAACACCACTAATATTATTGCTGTGCTTAAAAACGAAAACCATCTTCTTCGAGAAGAAATCCGCCTCCTTAGACAAGAGAAGGAAACTTTCAAAGCATCCATACATGCTTTAGAACTAAGAAGTGCACAGTCATCTAATAAAAGTGCACAGACAGAAACTACCCTTGGTGTTATAGATGCGTGTGCTACCAGTGAATGTTCGTCGCATAATGACATACAGACAGTTTCTACAATCAACAAAACTACTTCTAAACCTGTAGAACGCACACCATCCATCTACCCCATTGATCTGCATATCAGCAACAGGTTCCAGGCCTTAAGTGTAGACTCTCCAGCAGCAGACCAGGAATCACAAAGTTCAATTGTTACCACTACTGGGCATCAACAACCAACGCAAGCAAGCTATAATAATCAAGAACACAAGAAAGACCGCAGTGGTCAGTGGCAACAACAGCCCGAGCGGACACGCCAGCAGCGTGACCTTACAATTGATGACAGTGCAACTCATGTTATCATTGGAGACTCCCTGCTGAAGGGAATCTATAGTGATCGCATGTCATCTTCTGACAGCGAGTCAACTTCAATCTTTCCTCTACCAGGCGCTGACATTGATAGGCTTACCGCTACACTGCGAAAATTCCAAGTGAATGAGAGAATTAAAAAAGCGACAGTCCATATTGGTGTCAATGACATAATGGATAATAACATCATAAGCACCTCACAACTATCTACGCTGGAGGTACTGTTACGAAATAAATTTCCTAACTCATCTATGTTCATTTCATCCATCATTCCACCATGTTATGGATTCCAGCGTCGGACTGCCGATGCTGCCAATCTAACTTTGTTTAAATTTTGTAAAGACAATGCCATTAGTTTCATTAATAACACCCCGTACTTTACTTCGTCGTCCGGGGCTCCTAAGAAAAAACTATACAGGGATCAAATACATTGTTCCAAGCTAGGAAGTAGTATACTAGCGAAGAACATAAAATATCCCGAACGTGCACAACAACCAGCACCAGTTACAGGAGTAACCCGAACTTCACCCCCGGCGCCAGCGACATCTAAGTGTTCAGAAAATGCTCCTTCTCTTCCTGCACCACCATTGCCTATACCCCAGGAATACAATGCCGTGGATAGCAACCCATGCTCCAATCCCAATGTTGCTAACTATGATGGTTTGTTTCCTCCCTTGCCCATAAAGCATCCTCCCCCTATTGTGTCAAAGGGGACACCGTTAAACAATGTTGCTGTGCCCCCGATGTATGCTTCTAATGTAGGCACTTCCAGTAACTCTCACAGCAGTGGTCCCTCGTTGGATGGTAATCTACACTCCTATCAGTGGAACCGCCAATTTCAACAGCTAATGCAATACAATCCTGCAGCCCTGCATCAAGCTTTCATGATGTCACTCCAGCACAGACATTTTCCTACCCCATCTAATAGTCTTAACTACTACTAAATAAAGTTTCAAATACTCTGAAAATTTCTACCGCAAGCGACATCATCCTTTCATCGTGCAATGTTCGCAAATCACGATCAGTGGCTTCACAAAGATGGCCTAAGTATAGGCCATCTCAACATCTATCATTTGATCAATAAATTACCTGAGCTTTCGGTAATACTGTCCAAACAATTCCATGTGTTTGGAATCACAGAAAGTCGTCTCAACGACAAAATATCCGACTCTGAAATCACTCTTAAGGGGTTTAAAGTAATTCGAAGAGACGCAAATCAAAAATTAGAGACAGGTATTGCTGTATACATTTCCAATTCTCTCAACTGTTCCCGTAGAAGTGATCTCGAGGCAGTAGAGATAGAATGTGTTTGGTTAGAGGTGAAGTCAGCCAGCCAACAACCGTTTCTCATTGGATACCTATATAGGAATCCGTGTGCTGGGTACAATTGGTATGACTGTTTCACTACAATGATGGATATAGTGTTTACAGAAGGTAGAGAAGTCATGATATTAGGTGACTTTAACATAGATATTCCTAAATCCAACCAGACATGGGACGATATCATTCTTTCTTACAATTTCAAACAACTAATAAACCGTCCCACAAGGGTTACTGACACATCCTCAACTATAATTGATCATATATATGTTACTTGTCCAGATAATATTATTGAGTGTTCTGTTCCTGTTTGTACAGTTAGTGACCACTACCCGGTATGTTGTACATGGTCAAGAATTGGGTTCAAACCTCTTAAACATAAACATGTAAGTATCAAATTTAGGAATTTTAAAGCATTCAACCAAGATTTATTTTTGCAAGACTTAAGAAAAGCAGCCCTTGATCACGTTTACCAACTTCCTGACCCGGACGATGCATTAGCTTTCTGGACGAAGACAGTCTACAATGTGTTCGATAAACACGTGCCAATCAAAGAAGTTCGAGTCAAAAATCAACATAAATCCCCATGGGTCACTAGAGAAGTGCTGGAAATCATGAGAGAGCGAGATACAGCACACAAAAATAAAGACTTCATCAATTACCGCAGACTAAGGAATAAAGTTAAATATGACATTCGTAGGATAAAAAAAGATCATTTTAAAAATTTGATTGTAGATAATTCAAACAGTACAAATATATGGAAGGCTATTAACTTGCTAACCAATAAGAAACGCCCTACAGAATCAGCAATACCAAATTCTATAACATGCGATGAATTCAGTTGGTTCTTTCAATCAGAAATAGAGAATCTAAAGTCTTCAATACCAGACTCATCGTGTAATTTAAGTTCACTGGCATCATTCTGTGAGGAGAAGTGCACCAGAAATATTCCCGATGAGATTCCTTTAATGTCTGTTGCAGACGTTTATAAATATCTCTTGAACCTCAAATCAACAAACTCACACGGCCTAGATGGTATCAGTAATAGAATTCTTCGTTGTGCTGCACCAGTCATTAGTGAGTCCTTAACGTTCATATATTACCAGTGCCTGGCCAAAAACTACTTTCCATCTGCTTTTAAAATTGCTAAAGTGTTTCCGCTAATTAAAAATGGCTCAATCGATAATAGCGTTTTGGGTAATTATAGACCTATTTCCTTAGAAAGAAAAGTCCCAGATGATTGGCAACAGGCAATAATAGTACCAATATGGAAAAAGAAAAGCAATATGAGAGAGTGCGAAACATACAGAGGTATATCACTCCTAAGCCATATAGGGAAAATGTATGCAAAACTTTTGGAACAAAGAGCTAGACCAATAGTTGAAGAACAGTTAAGCAAAGCACAATTCGGTTTTCGGAAAGGTAAAAGTTGCACTGATGCATTATTTACACTTAGACAAATTTGTGAAAAAACTATTGAATATAGTGACCAGCAGAATATTGTGTTTGTAGATCATGAAAAGGCTTTTGATAGAGTAGACAGATACAAATTATGGCCCATCCTTGAAGACTATGGGATAGAAGGGCAACTGCTAGAAAATATCATAGCCATGTACCACTCGAGCCAAAGTGCAGTAAGAACACAGGAAGGTATATCAGATATGTTCACAGTCAATACAGGAGTGAGGCAGGGATGTGTGCTCTCTCCCCTGCTATTCAATATCTACATTGACAGAATTTCCAAAGAAGCAAGTCTCGACAGACCAGATTCAGAAAATTTAGAACTCCTTACTCCAGATGAAACAACTGACCCACAGGGAATAAATGAACTTCTATTTGCAGATGATCAGTGCCTGTTTTACAGCGATGAGGGCAGACTACAAAATCATATTACTAATCTGAGTTCAACCTGCAGCAGATACAATATGAGTATAAACACAGCCAAAACCGAAGTAATGCAAGTTAGCAGATCGCCAGGTCCACTAAATATACAGATAAATAACACACCTCTGAAACAAGTTAAAGAATTCAAATACCTTGGAAGTATGATCACAGAAGATGCCAGATTGGACAGAGAAATTGACATCAGATGTCAAAAAGCTAGTGCACTTACATATCAACCCTCACCCTTACTGAAACATCCAAACATACGCATGTCCGCAAAACGACAGATAATAAACAGCATATTCACACCAACCCTATGCTACCAATCTCAAACCTGGACTTTATCCAAATTACACCTTCGCAAAATCAACACCTGCGAAATGAGATGCCTGAGGAGAGCTGCCAACTTAACAATCCGAGACCGAGTAAGAAATGCTACTATCAGACAGACTGTGGGATCAACACCTTGTGCCACATTTATTGACAGACAGAAGATCAAGTGGTTTGGCCATGTCATTAGAATGCAACATCAACAACTACCATCACTGGCCTTACATCAAAGATCATCTGCGACGAGACCACGAGGACGTCCAAGAAGAAAATGGATTGACGACATCAGAGACATTGTACAACCTCACGGAATGACACTATCCAGTGCCGTCCACCGGGCACTGGAACGCAAATTATTCCTCCCCACACGCTTGACGGCAGAAGTGGAAGATGATGATGATGATGATGATGATGATGATGATAGACCTATTTCCTTATTATCGTCGCTATCAAAACAACTAGAAAAACACATTCATAAAATAACGTTACACCATTTAATTAACAACGATCTAATAATTAACAGTCAATCTGGGTTTCGACCTAAATATTCTTGCCATAGTGCTCTAACAAAAATCACCGATAACTGGCACTTAAACATCAACAACGGTAGAATTTGTGGAGCGGTGTTTGTAGACTTTAAAAAAGCTTTTGATATGGTAGATCACGATATTTTAATTAGAAAACTAAAGCAAATGAAGACAAGCACCAACATGGTGAACATAATTACGTCATTTCTATCCGACAGGCAACAAGTCGTGTCCTTCAACAACTGTCTATCAAGACCCACACAGCTTAATATTGGTGTGCCTCAGGGCTCAATACTAGGTCCGCTGCTTTTTGCAGTTTATATTAATGATCTTCCTTTATATATCAATACAACTTGTGATCTATTTGCTGACGACTGTACTATATATACTAGTCAAGAAAACCGTAGTGAATTAGAGAATTCTTTACAAAAGGAACTTGATAATCTTACTAGATGGAGCAATGAAAACCGCATGCAAATTAACATCGGCAAAACCAAATCCATGCTAATAACGACCAGACAAAAACTACAGACACTAGCCATAACTGGATCACCGCTCGAACTCCGCATGGGCACGTTACCTATAGTTAATGTGACTGAACATAAAACACTAGGGCTTTTAATAGACAGCCATTTGAACTGGAGCTCTCATGTTCACGCTCTTACCAAGAAAATAGCACAAAAAGTTTACCAACTTGCTAAAATTCAGCACTTCCTGGACGAAAGCACACGAAAAATATTCTATGCATGCTATATCCAATCACATCTCGATTACTGTTCCACAGTTTGGGATGGTTGCCCTAAATCTAATTTAAAACGACTATGTTCTCTACAAAACCACGCTATTCGTCTGGTTTCTGGCATAAAGCACGTTGAAAGTAATAATTTGTACAGTCATCTAAGACTTCTACCGCTACAAAAGCGCTTCCTTTTCAACAAAACCAAATTAGTGAATAAAATTATATCTCAAAATACCTCAGAGTATCTTCTGCCGCTGATTCAATCTAATGCAATGAACAGCAAGCGCCTAAATTTGTTACATGTCTCAAAGCCTAGATTGGACCTATACAAAACATGTTTTGCCTATTCTGGTGCTCACTTATGGAATCATCTGCCTCCAGATCTGAAAACTCCAATGAGTCCCTACACATTTAACCGAAAACTCTTTCAATACTTAATCCATAGCGACTATATGCCACCATAATTCATTTACTGGTATAATTGTTCAGTATAATTGTTCATTATATTTGTTCACTATATATGTGTGTGCGTGTGGGAGCGAGAGAGAGAGAGAGAGAGAGAGAGAGAGAGAGAGAGAGAGAGTGGGTGTCAGAGAGAGGGAGAGAGTGAATGCGTGTGTGCATGCGTGTGTGTGGAGAGAGTGATTGAGCGAGAAATGGTGGGGGAATGTGTCAGTGCATGCATTCGTACGTGTATGTGTGAGAGTGAGTGAGGGAGTGTGTGCGTGCGTGCATGCGTTCATGTGTACGTGTATGTGTGAGAGAGTGTGATTGAGAGAGTGAGTGTGTGTGTGTGTAGGATTGTGTGTTAGAGAGTGAGACAGTGGGAGAGTTGATGTGTTAGTGTGTGTGTGTGTGAGAGCGCGCGCATGCGTGTGAGTGTGTGTATATGAAAGAATAGAGAGAGAGAGAGAGAGAGAGAGAGAGAGAGAGAGAGAGAGAGAGAGAGCTGAGCAGATGCATGTCATGTAACACGCATGTTATGTAACACGCGAATCCATATGTTTGTGTATTCTCATCTGTCATATTATAAGTTAAATACCATTTGATTTTATCATGTATAATCTAAACTTATGTTCATTACTGTAGTTTGAGTGAGAGAGTGAGTGAGTGTGAATGAGAGACAGAATGAGTGAGCGTGAGAGTGAACGAGTGAGCGTGAGAGTGAATGAGTGAGAGTGAATGAGTGAATGCGTGAGAGTAAATGAGTGAGAGTGAATGAGTGAGCGGGAGAGTGAATGATTGAGCGTGAGAGTGAATGAGTGAGCGGGAGAGTGAATGAGTGAGAGTGAATGAGTGAGTGGGAGAGTGAATGAGTGAGCGTGAGAGTGAATGAGTGAGCGGGAGAGTGAATGAGTGAGCGGGAGAGTGAATGAGTGAGAGTGAGAGCGAATGAGTGAGCGGGAGAGTGAATGAGCGAGAGTGTCTGTGTGTGTGTGAGTGAATGAGTGAGAGTGAATGAGTGAGCGGGAGAGTGAATAAGTGAGCAGGAGAGTGAATGAGTGAGCGGGAGAGTGAATGAGTGAGCGGGAGAGTGAATGAGTGAGCGGGAGAGTGAATGAGTGAGCGGGAGAGTGAATGAGTGAGCGTGAGAGTGAGCGGGAGAGTAAATGATTGAGCGGGAGAGTGAATGAGTGAGCGTGAGAGTGAATGGGTGAGAGTGAATGAGTGAGAGTGAATGAGTGAGCGTGAGAGTGAATGAGTGAGCGTGAGAGTGAATGAGTGAGCGTGAGAGTGAATGAGTGAGCATGAGAGTGAATGAGTGAGCGTGAGAAGGAATGAGTGAGCATGAGAGTGAATGAGTGAGCGTGAGAGTTAATCAGTGAGCGGGAGAGTGAATGATTGAGCTTGAGAGTGAATGAGTGAGTGTGAGAGTGAATGAGTGAGCGGCAGAGTGAATGATTGAGCGGGACAGTGAATGAGTGAGCGTGAGAGTGAATTAGTGAGCGTGAGAGTGAATGAGTGAGAGTGAATGATTGAACGGGAGAGTGAATGAGTGAGCGGGAGAGTAAATGAGTGAGTGGGAGAATGAATGAGTGAGCGGGAGAATGAATGAGTGAGCGGGAGAGTGAATGAGTGAGCGTGAGAGTGAATGAGTGAGCGTGAGAGTGAATGAGTGAGCGGGAGAGTGAATGAGTGAGCGGGAGAGTGAATGAGTGAGCGTGAGAGCGAATGAGTGAGCGTGAGAGTGAATGAGTGAGCGTGAGAGTAAATGAGTGAGCGGGAGAGTGAATTAGTGAGAGTGAGAGTGAATGAGAGAGAAAGAGAGAGAGTGTGTGTGTGTGTGTGAGCGTACGCATGCATGTGAGTGTGTGTATATGAAAGAATACAGAGAGAGAGAGAGAGAGAGAGAGAGAGAGAGAGAGAGAGAGAGAGAGAGAGAGAGAGAGCTGAGCAGATGCATGTCATGTAACACGCATGTTATGTAACACGCGAATCCATATGTTTGTGTATTCTCATCTGTCATATTATAAGTTAAATACCATTTGATTTTATCATGTATAATCTAAACTTATGTTCATTACTGTAGTTTGAGTGAGAGAGTGAGTGAGTGTGAATGAGAGACAGAATGAGTGAGCGTGAGAGTGAATGAGTGAGCGTGAGAGTGAATGAGTGAGCGTGAGAGTGAATGATTGAGCGTGAGAGTGAATGAGTGAGCGGGAGAGTGAATGAGTGAGAGTGAATGAGTGAGCGGGAGAGTGAATGAGTGAGCGGGAGAGTGAATGAGTGAGCGTGAGTGCGAATGAGTGAGCTGGAGAGTGAATGAGTGAGAGTGTCTGTGTGTGGGAGTGAATGAGTGAGAGTGAATGAGTGAGAGTGAATGAGTGAGAGTGAATGAGTGAGCGGGAGAGTGAATGAGTGAGCGGGAGAGTGAATGAGTGAGCGGGAGAGTGAATGAGTGAGCGGAAGAGTGAATGAGTGATCGGTAGAGTGAATTAGTGAGAGTGAATGAGTGAGCGGGAGAGTGAATGATTGAGCGGGAGAGTGAATGAGTGAGCGTGAGAGTGAATGAGTGAGCGTGAGAGTGAATGAGTGAGCGTGAGAGTGATTGAGTGAGAGTGAATGAGTGAGAGTGAATTAGTGAGCGTGAGAAGGAATGAGTGAGCGTGAGAGTGAATGAGTGAGCGTGAGAGTAAATCAGGGAGCGGGAGAGTGAATGATTGAGCGTGAGAGTGAATGAGTGGGCGTGTGAGTAAATGAGTGAGCGAAAGAGTGAATGAGTGAGCGGCAGAGTGAATGAGTGAGCGGGACAGTGAATGAGTGAGCGTGAGAGTGAATGCGTGAGCGTGAGAGTGAATGAGTGAGAGTGAATGAGTGAGCGGGAGAGTGAATGATTGAACGGGAGAGTGAATGAGTGAGCGGGAGAGTGAATGAGTGAGCGTGAGATTGAATGAGTGAGCGGGAGAGTGAATGAGTGAGCGGGAGAGTGAATGAGTGAGCGGGAGAGTGAATGCGTGAGAGTGTGAGTGAATGAGTGAGAGTGAGAGTGAATGAGAGAGAGAGAGAGAGAGAGAGAGAGAGAGTGTGTGTGGTGTGTGTGTGTGTGTGTGTGTGTGTGTGGGACGCGCTGGCATCACTACTTTTACGTCACATACTTTTTATGTACACATATTTCTCCATGTTTAGCCTTGTTTATGTTTACAACATTCATTTCACAATGTTTATTTTTCTTCCTATGTAAATGTATAATGCTCTTGATGAACGAAAGACGAGTGATTGGAAGGGCCGAATGTAAGACGGGCCTGCGCGCCCAATTTGTGACCCTAATAAAGTTGATTTGATTTGATTTGATTTGATATACACCTTCATTAATACGTTCACGACTGTTGTCATGTTTGTTAACTTGATTATTGTCTTTACAAGTAGTGCAGTACTGTTAGTAGGCTCGCTAATTTGATATTTATCCTCACTAGTACTTGCATGAGTAACGTGTCGACGGTGAGAATCGACAGTGGTTTGAATCGCGTCGGTAACTTACGAGGTATGTGAGCCGGCCGCTCAGAAAGCAATGGCAAACTACTGAGCGTAATCTTGCCAAGAAATCAACAATCAGCTGAAAGATGCTGGTGTTGACAGCGATGTCCTGTAAAGGATATGCAAACAATTTTTAAACAGTACTTGCATGACTGTTGGTAGGTTGTCTAACTTGATTGAATTATTTGATCCTCCCCTAATACCGTTGCCTCGCTGTATTATGTTTTAAGGTATAATTAGTCTGATTGCAGATACTGCATTGATGTCATGAAATGTTAGGCCGTTAATATTCCGGAACGCTGTGTAACAGTGTGGCATGGCCAGTTTCCTTCAACTCCGCATTTATTTCCCTAGAAATTTCCATGACATTCTTACAATTATCCGGTACGAAATTTATTCGGCTGCTTTGAAAAGACGATTCCTACCAATGCTGGACGTGAACCCAGGGGATTGTCGTGGTAAGCAATCATAGTAACCGCTGTGTTGCTGCAGATCCGTGTTGGGTCTCAGATTGTCACATTCTAGTTACTAACGGCTCTCTTCTCTGTCCACAGCTCGTGTTGTTTAATGTGTTACGAGGACCGTTCAAGCAAGAGTTCTACCAGTGTGTCAACTTCGGCCCGGACAACAGTGCCTGGCAGCTACGCTTGTACACCATCGGTTCCTTGATGTTCATGTTTGTCTTACCACTGGCCGTTATTGGAACAGCCTACGGCCTTATCTTGTCAACGATATCACGCAAGTCCAGGGAACATTCAGGTATGTTAAGTGAGAGACTGCTGTGAGCAAAGATTGTCAAATGTTGCTGTGTTTTGTCCTTCTGTGTCTATTCATTGCTCTACATTACGGCCTCAAGAGAAGTTACACTTTTGAGAAATCATTAATTGTTACATACGGTATATACAATGTGGGTTTGTAGAAGGAAAGGGTACAGTAAATGCTGTGTTATACGCTGCGAACAGTTATTGAACGTGCTATAGAAGTAAACAATGATATTCATCTTTGCTTTATTGACTACACAAAAGCCTTTGATAGAGTTAGACATGTCAACATGGTGGATATGCTTGCAGATCTACAAATTAATGGGAAAGACATTAGACATATAATAACATATATTGGAAACAACAAGCTGCCATAAGGATTGATAATGAAGTGGGACAATATCAGCCTATTAAGAGAGGTGTTCAGCAGGGGTGTGTAATGTCTCCAGATATTTACTCCCTATACAGTGAAAATATTTTCAGAAATGTAGAAGATATAAATGGAATCAGCATTAGAAGACGAAACATCAATAACATTAGATATGCAGATAATTCAGTATTGAATCCAAACAATGCGCAGGATCTGCAACAATTAGTAGATGCGGTTGTTGTACACAGTGAGCAACTGGGGTTAGAATTAAATTGTAAAATAAAACACAGGTTATGGTAGTCACTTGGAAGAACGAAATACCACAATGTAATATACAAGTAAATGGGACTATTCTTCAACAAGTGAATCGGTATAATTATCTCAGAACAGTCATAACATCTGATGGGAGATGCCTTTAAGAGATTAGAACAAGAATAAAGTAGCCTTTAGCAAGATGAAAAACATTCTGACCAATAAAAAGATGTCAATTGAAACGAGAAAAAGAGTGTTGAGGGGATACATAGAGCCTTTTCTTTTGTATGGATGTGAAACTTGGACAATTAGCGGTCAAGCTGAAAAACATCTGATGGCTGCAGAAATGTGGTTTCTGAGGAAAATGCAAAGAGTACCATGGACAGACAGAAAAACCAATGACCAAGTACTACAGGAGACAAATGACAATCGTAAATTGATTAGAGAAATAAGACGTAGACAGTCAAAAATTTTTGGACATGTTATGAGAAGAAATGGATGGGAGAACTTAGTGACAACAGGCAAGATGGAAGGGAACAGACCACGGGGAAGACCGAGAGGAAAATACCTGGATGGCTTGGCCACATGGCATGGACGAGACCGGAACACTGAGCTGATCCACGACTCTGGTGATCGAGTTAAATGGCGAGGTATGACCGCCCACGCTTTCCGGCATGGCACATGATTGATTGATTGATACATACGGTATAGCCAGTGCGTTGGTATAACGGTTATTGAGTTACGCTGACAAAGACATGAGCACGGCGGGGAGAGGGTTGGATGTGTGTATTTGCCGTCCGGTGCGGTAGGGAGAGACTGGCCACACGTCCCTCGGCCCACTCAAGACTAAATGTCATAGTCCTAACACTCCCATACCCACAGCTGGTTCCTGCTGTCAGCTGGTTTGTTATGATCATATCGCTCCTCCAGTGCCGTTTGGTATTTAAAATAATGTGGTGCTAGCACCGTACGACTAATACACCTCACAGCGTGAAACAAGGCTCTTTATTTATGTTATACGTGCAATGACATGAGAGCCTGCTCCGTGGCGAAGAGGTTACAGGTGCAGTTCGTAATCTTGCATACCCGCCTTCGAAACGCTGCTGCTGGCGATTTGGCAGCAGACCACCTTGCGTTGGTTTTCTACGAAATTGTATGGGTGCCGGTCGTTCAGAAAGCAATGGCAAACTACTGAACGTAAACTTGCCAAGAGATCATAACAGCCAAAAATGGTGGTGTCGACTGCGACGTCCTGTATAGGATATGCAACTGTCTTTTAATGGCATGAGAGGAGGAATTACGAATCGGAATTTTCTCTTTTTCTACAAGAAAATAATATGCTATATGTTATCTCACAAATACGGGTATATTATCAGTTGACTGTATACCAAGAAAACTTATTTAAGATGGAAAGCTGTTTTATGACGATGGTCCCAGTGCTTCCGAATTGTCTAATCCTTGCAGAATAACGACATTCTTATTTCTTGAATTGCACTAATGGTACAGCATTTGTAATTCTGGCACCTTCTTCACAAAGAACACGGCAGAACTGTCTTTCTCTATGATAAAAAAAAGTTAGTTGCATATTCTTTACAGGACGTCGCAGTCAACTCCAGCATTTTTTGGCTGTTTGTGATCTCTTTGCAAGTTTACGTTCAGTAGTTTACCATTGCTATCTGAATGACCGGCAATCATACCATTTTATTTTTTTTTTTAAACAAGGCAAGGCAGTCTGCTGCTAAATCGCCCATAGCTGTGTTTCGAAAACGGTATGCGGGATTACAAGTGAGAAATTGGCTTGATGACCTTTCTTTGTTGCACTAGATGACATCACTGCACTGTTCATGTAAATACATTTCCGATTCTTTACATTTATCCATGGAAACACATCTGTGTTCTTTCTCCTAGCCTTTACCGTGTTCTTATCAAACGTCACGTTCCGCAATTTGTCAAACACTTTGGTGGTCCTTTGGGATATGGTTTATAAATAACTGGGGGAGAAGAGAGGTAAAGATGCATTTGTAGTTTTGTTTATATAATTATATATGCATTTTCTAAGTACCTAGTGATTTTCTAAGAGTGTTAGGGGGTCGAGAAAATATCTCATGCAAAATAAATTATGAATAAACAAATAGTTTGATAAATTAAATCGTACATAATTATCTTAACGACTGGTTCTGAACGAAGAGGTAAAGAAAGCGGTAAAAGACAAAAAGGAAAAATATAAAAAGTGGTTCAAGAGCAAACATAAATGTCATTACATAGAATATAGAATAGCAAGAAGTGATGTGAACAGAATAGTAAAAAGGGAAAAACAAAAAGACTGGGAAGAGTATGGAGAAACCCTAAATAAAAACTACAAGGAGGCAACTAGAAACTTCTACAGTTAAGTGCAACGCGAACCAGAGGTGAACCCTTTGACCCAACTGAAATAATTAACAGCGAAAATGGAGAACCAATAAGTGAACAGAAACAAATCCTATTAAGATGGAAGCAGTATTTCGAACAATTTCTCAACATCCCATCAGATATCACAGGAATTCAAGAAACCTACACAGATGCCACAGAAGAACTAGAACCAGACATACTAAAAGAAGAAATTATAGAAGCCATCAGATTAGCCCCATTGAACAAATCACCGGGACAAGATGAAATACCAAATGAACTAATTAAAGCAGCAAGAGAAGTAGGAACAGCATGGCTACATAGACTATTCAACCATGTTTGTGTAGATC
>OY992877.1:110218031-110318031 GCA_963921405.1 Cepaea hortensis | reverse complement strand
GTGGTTTACATATGTCCAGGGTTGGACAATGGCCGCCGGCCAGTGCGGTGTAGCTGGAGCTGGAAGATGGGCCTATAGTGAGTTCCTCTCAGTGTTGCAAACGTTCCTGCTTACAAGCGCCGACCGAGTGTTAGAGGTGACTTCGGTCAGGCTAAGACAAGTGGTTGGATTGACATAGAGGTTTAAGGCGCTAGCGTGTGAACTGCTGTCTGTGCTGGCTGGACGTAGTGGGTTCATTTCACACGTTGCTCACCTGCACTTAAATGTTGACTTCTCGTTCAGAAAGCAATGACAAACTTTTTGTACAGTTGTATATCCTTTACAGGACGTTGTAGTCGACCCCAGCATTTTTTTACTGTTCGTGATTTTGGCAAGTCTACGTTCAGTAGTTTACCATTGCTTTCTGAACGACCGGCATCCATACCTTTGTATGCATCCCAAACTGTCATTTACTACCAATATAGTACATTGCGGTGTATGGCAGAGGGGTCTTTGAGCTTGAGGAATAAAGGCCGCCTGGCTAGTGCAGTCGCCGCGAACTGTGCAGGTTAGGACTTTCTTTTTCCCCCCGACAGAAAAAAATCCCACACCTTACCGAGGGATCGAACCCGGGTCTCCCGAATGAGAGTCCGGCGTTCTAGCCACTGGGCCAGCCGCTCCTCATACCTTTGAATATACCTTCCAAATCGCCCGCAGCTCTGCTTAGAACGCGGTATGCCGGATTACGAACTGCGTCCGTAACCCCTTGGCCACAGAACGGGCAATGGCAGACTTCTGAACATAAAATTACCTGGAAAATCACAAACAGACAATAAATGCTGGGATTGACTGTCACGTTCTGTGAAAAGACATGAAATATGTTTTCTCAGAGATGGGCAAGAAAGTAAGATAGTCGACTGGCATACAGTTATCAGATGGACAAGAGAGTAAGATAGTCTACAGTTATAAGATGGACAAGAGAGTAAAACAGTCGACTGACATACAGTTTATTAGATAGACAAGAGAATGAGATGGTCGACTTAAGAAACTGATTCCAACCCCAGTCGTTCACTGTGTGCAACAACCGCATCTACCAATACAATTATTAGATGCACGTAACTAACTATTGTGGTTTGGGCAAGTGCTCGGCAGAGTATATTCCACTTCACTGTGCATATCTCTTTACCTTAGAAGCCTCAAATTACTGCCAAACATGTCATCGTGCCCGTAGCAATCTGTAAAACTAGGGTTAGCATGTGTAAGTATTGCCATCGTCACATGGTACACAAGAGACCATAGTGCTAGAAGCTTGATACTGTGGATGCAAACACAAGCTTACCCATCTGTCTCTCCTGGAGTGAGGGACTCAGTTAACACGTCAACATTCATTTATAAATACGGGAGTGGGGCCCAAACCCCAGGCTGATCCGTGTCTCTGGACATTAGCAAAACACTGGCAGTTTTCTTCAGAGAAGTGTGTTATGTACTGAGTCAGCTGTGGTCAAATGGTGGTATCCTAAGGACGAATCAACGAAGTTCGGTGTTTCGCCATAATCCCATTTCAGTATATGATGGCCAATTTATTATAGCATGTTTTAATCACTAAAGCTGTGTTTTGTCAGCACAGTGTTTCTTTCGTCAGCACAATGTGGCTTTCATTAGCAGATTCCAGTGAAAGTCTGCTGAGGAAGACTGAGCATTTATGATGTTTCTGAAGTCCGTTAAATAACTTTCATGCAGTCAGTAACAGTGATAAGTTGTTCATCACAGTGAAGGGACTACCTAGCCCAGGCAAGAGCCCACACGCCTTTATGTCATCATCGCAAGTGATGATTATGTTCTTTAGCAGTAGGTTTCCTATTTGGACATTTAACTTGAGCTGGAACCTGTTCTTTATGACGTCCAACTGCCGAGGGATTTTTAACGTGTATACGGAACTACCGCAAGTTTCGCCTTTATCTGAGACGACTAGACGTCTGAATCCACTTTTACGGATCGGGATGGGGACAGATATACCATCCTGATTCGTATTTTGTAAAGATTTGTAATGTCAGCTCTGCGAATCGTACTGCACTAGTTTGATGCGGACGTAGAACGTTTGAGTCACACATACAAGTATTAGATTTGTGTCAATGTGATTTCTCCTCTCTCTCTCTCTCTCTCTCTCTCTCTCTCTCTCTCTCTCTCTCTCTCTCTCTCTCTCTCTCTCTCTCACTCACTCTCTCTCTCTCTCTATCAAAGTTGATTTGATTTGATTTGATTTGATTTATCTATCTATCTATCTCTATCTCTCTCGCTCCCCTCTCTCTCTCTCTCGCTCCCCTCTCTCTCTCTCCCTCCTATGGGTACTAACTAGCAGTACACCACTACCACATGCTGAGTTGCTAAAGTGCCTCACACCGCGCTCCAAATTAGTCATTGCTGAGGCTGGCAGGAGTTTGGCAGCGTACCATAGAATACAAAGAAACTGGTCAATTCCCTGTGGTCTTACAGCACTTGAGAGCTGGTATTGGTGCTTGGTTAAAGGGTCAAACTTTGTTAAGATCACACTGAAAACTACGACCAGCGAAAGAAGGTCATCATCGCATCAGTTGCTCTAGTAACACGACAGCTTAAGAAAGAATGTTTTCGATGAGTAAATACTATTTCTCCCGTCAGAGACAGCGCTTCTTTAGTCGTAATTCTAAAAAATAAAGTAATCCTTCTAGGATGTTGGTCAACTTTGAGATAAAATGTAAACAGTGTGACCAGTAGTTTATGTCTCCACATATTCTGTTCCTTGCGTTTCTAGTTTATCATTTCCAGAACTTCTTTGTATAGACTGTTTTCGTCGTATAATCATTGCATTCCTGTATATAAAGGAGATTGTAAAGCGGCCGATAATTTCTTCTAGCTGTGAAATCGTTAACTTGTGTTATCAAATAGATATTTGTTGGGACACAGCAGTTTAATACAAGGAGACGCGAGACCTTTGATCTCTGGAAAGTCAAAGTTGGATTGTGTGTGGCTGGGGCCATCAAGGAAATCATAGAATAGAAATTCTGTAATTTATCACGCATGCAGGAAGAGGCGACTAAGGAGTGGCGAAAGTAAGGGAATCCCACTGCATAGACAACTTTAGCTGCACAGTTTAACCCAACATGAACACCTCTACAGATAAGGACATAAGAGTAACTAGGTCACCCAAGAAGAAATTAGGCTTCTTTAAAAGATGTGATATATAAAGAGGCAGAGAATGCACATATAGACTAGGAAGCAGTGAGCTCTAGAATGATTGCAACAACATTTAGAACCACACAAAGGAAATTAAATATGAATGTGATCCAGTGTTACTCAACAGCAAGTTAAACGGGCGAATCAGAGAGACATTGTATATGAAATTTCACAGCGCATCATATGAAATCAAAGAGATGACAATATCAACATGCTGATGGGTTATCTAAATGCCAAGATAGGATCGGACAACTCGGGTTATATAAAGACCTTGAGGTAACACAGCATAGCCTTTTAGCATGAACGTTATTCACATATATGCCCCAACAGGAGAATCTAGTGAAGATAGTGTAGAGGAATTTTATAACGACATTGAGTCTGCTTTAAAGAAATGTAAAAATTCAGAAATACACATCCTAATTGGGGACTTCAATGCAAAAGTAGGAAATCAAGGTGATAGATACGCAGTAGAAAACCATGGTTTGGGAAAAAGAAACGAAAGAGGATACAGACTTGTTAAGTGGGGAAAAGAGCAGGAAATGATTGTAGGAAACACCTGGTTTAAACAACACCCTAGAACAGGGGTGGGCAAACTTTTCGTGCGGAGGGCCGCATTGACAAATGTAAAGCTAGTGGCGGGCCGCATATATATATCCATTTTGTAGCAACCTATAACAATAAGTAATTATTTATAGGTAATTAAGCAGTATAAATAACTAATTATTGCAATTTTATTTTACTTATACACTTATACATTATATTTGACAATATGGACAAAAACTTTTACTAATTTGTTAACGCGATTTTACAACTTGTTATTATAACAAATATTCTTTATTATCTATCAATGGCTTTAATTTAGACACACAGCGACTACATTGTCACTACAGTTGTTGATTTCTAGTGAGATGTATGTAACTGCTTACAATTTTTGACAATATTCTTGAAATCTGGAGCAAGTTTACTTGTTGAAATTCGCATGACAGCATGCAAGTTGCAGTCCGACAATAAAGACCTATTCTTAGATTTGTTGATCTTCAAGCAAGAGAATGATTGTTCGCATATGTATGTTGATCCAAACAATGGTAAAAGTTAAGCTGCAAAGTTTTTCAAGTTGGGAAGTGATTCTTGTGATAAAGATCCATAGAAATCCAGCAAACCATCTGTCTTGAATTTCTCTTTCAGATCATGATCTGCTTGTAAGCCAGGCAGCGCCAACTGTATGTCCTCTGTGGCTGTATCAGCTTCTGCACTAAAAGGTGAACTGAGAATATTGAACTATGGCTCTAATTTCTTGAAATCTTGGATTCTCCATCCAAATTCTTCAATCAATGCATCTAATTGGGCTTTGTATTTTTCAGTCATTTCACCAGAAATGGTTTCTTGTTTCGGCAATGTGAAGTGACAAAATCTTTTTTCTCTTGCTTGTCTGGAGAACAGTGAGAGTTTTGCCTGAAATGATTTTACATATACATACAATTCATATACATACAATTCATGTGCAAACACACCATTGCCCTGAAGTTTGACATTCAGTTCATTTAACTTTTCCATAATTTCAATTTTTTTTTTTTTTTTTTTTGCATATCCTTTACAGGACATCGATGTCAACACCAAAATCTTTCAGCTGTATGTTGATTTCTTGGCAAGATTACGCTCAGTCGTTTGCCATTGCTTTCTGAGCGGTCGGCTCACATACCCCGTAAGTTACCGATGCGATTCGAACCACTGCTGATTCTCACCGTCATTACGTTACCTACGAGAGTATACGAGATTATGGAGAAAAGTCATAACCTCTAAGCCACGAAGCCGGCTTTCAATGGCAAACATAAAGTCTAACTTCCACTCTTTATTGACAATGTTAGTATTAAAGTCACATTTAATGCCCTTCATATCTAGGAACATCACTATTTCTTCTCTGAGTTCCCACACTCGCCTCAACGCCTTGCCGAGACTCAGCCACCGAACATTGGTGTGGTTCAGGACATCGGAATGTTCAGTTTCCAAATCGTCAAGTAATGACTTGAACTGTCTGTGATTAAGTCCTCTTGATCTGATGAGGTTGATGACGCTGACAACTGGGTCAATAACATGCTTGATATTCAAAACAGTTTTACACAGACTTTCATGATGAATCACACAGTGAAGAGGTAATAATGTGTGATCTGGATATTCTGCTTTAATCTTATCACTTATCAACTTTACCGGACCTACATTTTTTCCAGTCAAAGCAAGAGCTCCGTCAGTTGTAACACTTGCCATCTTGTTCCAAACCAACCCAGTTCTTTCAATACAGTTAGTAACAGCATTGAATATATCATGGCCTGTGGTTGTGTCTTTGAGTGACTCAACACTCAGTAATTCTTCAGCGAGTTTGAAAGAAGTGTTTATTCCACGTATAAATATCAATAACTGGGCAGTATCATGTACATCGGTACTCTCATCCAATGCACGAGAGTACCACAAAAATTGTTTACTTGCATCTTGACGTTTATGCACCAAATTATCACTGATCTTGTCATCACGTCTGACCACAGTTCTCCTTGATAAAGTAATGTTGTCAAATCTGTTTTTCTGTTCTGGACACATAATGTTTGCTGCATCTAGCAAACAATCCTTGATGAACTCGCCATCAGAAAATGGCTTGTTCTGTTTTACAATTCTGTGTCACAGCACAAGACTAGCTTCAGTTGCAGCATCTTGAATTGAAGACTGTTTAGTGAAAACAGTTTTCTGTTTCTCCAAATTTTTCACCAACTCAAAGCATTTCCTTTCCTTCTCTTCGGTCGTTAAATTGTATCCGAAATCGGAATGTTTTTTTTTTTTTTTGGATAATGTCTTTTTAAATTGTACTCCTTGAAGACAGCCACTGACTCATGACACAACAAGCAAACTAATTTGCTACCAACTTTTATAAAATAGTACTTAGTTGTCCATTCATCATTAAAAACACGGCATTCATCTTCAATCTTACGTTTGTTATTGACACTCATCAAACGTACATGAAAATCTGTAAAATTCAACAAAATAACTTAAAAACGAATTAAAAATTGTTATTTCTAAATGCCCTCGCGGGCCGCATAAAATCACTTGGCGGGCCGCATGCGGCCCGCGGGCCGTAGTTTGCCCACCCCTGCCCTAGAAGATTATGGACATGGAAGAGTCCTGATAGCAGGATTAGAAACCAGATTGACTACATTTTGATTAGCAGAAGTTTTTGAAATGCGTTAACAATTGCAAAAACAGTTTCCAGTGCTGATTGTTATAGTGACCACATATTACTTACAGGTACATTGAGGGTAAAGTTAAAGAAAGGCAAGTATATAACAGGAAACACTAAATAGGATCTGTGTACATTGAGAAATTACATGGAAATACAAATCAAATTCAACATAGAAGTACAGATCAGATTTGGTGTATTGTCTTATCTAGAGATCCTTTTTCAGGGTGTGGATGATTAATGGGAAATGTTGAGGAATTCAATCAGTTTGGCAGCAGAAACAACTATTACAAAATTAAAGATGGTGGGTCGTAAGAAATGGATGACTGAAGAAATTTTACAACTAATGGAAACAAGAAGAGTCAACAAAAATAATCCTGCCAAATATGAAGAAATTCACAGACAAGTCAGAATTGTATAGCTCTCTTAAGAAACAAGGAAAGAACGACGCGTAACACTCTGAGGGAGCTAAGCAAGCTAGGAAGGATGTGCAAAAGGCTGTCAGGCAGTGTGCAAATGATTATTGGATCAAGTTATGTCCATTCAAATCTCAAGTGATAAGGGAAACATCAGAAGCATGTATTAAGGAATAAAGAAAGCCTGTGGTCCAATGATCAAAAGAAGTGCACCATTGAAAACCTTGACTGGAGAAATCATAACTGATAAGAAACGGCAGATGGACAGATGGGTAGAGCACTATTTGGAGCTTTACTCAAGTGAGACCAAACTAGCGGATAATGCCCTCAACGCCATAGAGGCTCTACCAATTATTGACCACCTGGACACACTTCCCACCATAACAGACGTTAAGTGTGCTATAAATGAACTTGCATCTGGCAAGGCTCCAGGTAAGGATGGGATTCCAATAGAGGTTATCAGGAGTGGGCAAGACAAATTCACTCTACAGATCCACCAGATAATAGAGCTATGCTGGCGAGAAGGACAAGTCCCACAGGATTTCAAAGATTCAAGCATCATAACACTGTACAAGAACAAGGGCGATCGGAGCGACCGAAACAACTATAGGGGTATCTCACTTCTGTGTATTGTTGGAAAAGTATTTGCCAGAATTGTTCTGCGCAGACTTCAAGTCCTAGGAGATCAAGTCTACCCCGAATCACAGTGTGCCTTTCGACAGAACCGGTCTACCATTGATATGATATTCTCATTGCGACAAATGCAAGAAAAATGCCATGAACAGAATCAACCACTGTTTATTGCCTTCATCGACCTCACAAAGGCATTTGATTTGGTCAGTCGTGAGGGTCTGTTCAAGGCACTAAAGAAGATTGGCTGTCCACCAAATCTTCTGTCCATTGTGGAATCGTTCCACACAGGTATGAAGGGTATAATCAAGTTTGATGGTGCAACTTCTGAAGAGTTTGAAATCAAGAGTTGAGTTAAGCAAGGTTGTGTACTAGCTCCCACCCTCTTTGGAATATACTTTTCACTTCTACTGAAATATGCCTTTCGTGATCAGGATGGTGGTATATACATTCACTCACGCTCAGATGGCGGTCTCTACAATTCTCAGAGATTGAAGGCCAAGATAAAAATTAGGAGGGCACTGATCAGAGAGTTGCTTTTTGCAGATGATGCTGCAGTTACGACCCACTCTGAGGAAGAATTACAATGTCTACTATCTGCATTCTTCAATGCTTATTCTGCATTTGGTTTAACAATTAGCAAAAAGAAGACACAGATTATGTCACAAGGTGCATATGGGGTACCATCAATCTTTATTGACGACGCCGAACTAGAGGTGGTAGACGATGTTACATATCTAGGATCAGTGGTAAATAGCAAATTATCCTTAGATCAGGAAATCAACATCCGGATTGGTAAGGCAGCAACAACAATGAACAGGTTAAGAAAAAGAGTCTGGGAGAACAGGAAGCTTACTGCCAAAACAAAAGTCCTTATCTACCAAGCCTGTGTCCTTAGTACTCTTCTTTATGGCAGTGAAACCTGGACAACTTACTCACACCAAGAGAAACGTTTAAACAGCTTTCATATGCGGTGTCTGCGAAGAATTCTTGGTATTAAGTGGCAAGACAAAATCACAAATACTGAAGTATTGGAAAGATCAGGTTGTGTGACTGTTTATTCCATGCTCAGTCTTCGTAGACTTAGATGGATAGGACATATTAGGAGGATTGATGATGGTAGAATACCAAAAGACATCTTTTTTGGTGAATTACAGATGGGTAAGAGATCTCAGGGTCGGCCTCAACTACGATACAAAGATGTGTGTAAGCGGGACATGATTGACACAGGTATTGATAATGCACAGTGGGAGCAAGTCGCCGCTGTACGTGTTGCATGGAGGGCAAAGATCAGAAGTGGAATAAAGACAAAGGAGAAAATTATTGCAGATAGGTCACACAGCGAGCATGTGAGACGTAAGATGGTGCACGATGGTGGAAATGACTACGTGTTCACATGCACCCACTGTGAACGAACATTTACAGCGCGAATTGACTTTATCAGTCACATTCGCTACCGCCATAGGTAAAAGTTATTATACCTTTTTAAAGCACAAGCTATCGTCTGTCAAGACGGCAAGGTGCCAATGATGACAATGATGAATATAATATAATATAATATAATATAATATAATATAATATAATATCATATCATATCATATCATATCATATCATATCATATCATATCATATCATATCATATCATTTCATTTCATTTAATACAATACAATACAATACATTACAATACAATACAAAATAATATAATATAATATAATATAATATAATATAATATAATATAATATAATTTAATATAATATAATATAATACTTCGTAGTTATCGTTTCAGATTGTGTCGACCTCTTTGGTCTCATAGAAGTCTGTTATGAAATCTGTCTATATATATATATATATATATATATATATATATATATATATATATATATATATATATATATATATATATATATATATTGTTTTCTATATTGCTTTGGTGTTGTTGTTGTTTTTTTAAGTAAGTTGCATATCGTTTAATAAAGGACGACGCAGTCAACACCAGTATTTTTGGCTGTTTATGATCTCTTGGCAAGTTTACGTTCAATAGTTTGCCATTAGTTTCTTAACGACCGACACCCATACCATTTTATTAAAAACAAACCAAAAGCAAGGCGGTCTGCTGCCAAATTGCTTTGAGAACCTAAGATATTTTCGCGATAGAAAAGTCGTCTGACAAGATTCCACCACGTGTTCTGGTTCGACCGATCATCCTGAAGTTTAGACATCCAATCTCTCTTCTCTTCTGCCTCCCCCCCCCACCTCCCTCTCTCTCTCCTCTCTCTCTCTCTCTCTCTCTCTCTCTCTCTCTCTCTCTCTCTCTCTCTGAGTGAGTGGAGGATGTATGTGTGGGTGGTGAGCATGTTTGTAGGTGGGGGATGTGTGTGTGGGTGAGAGATGTGTGGGTGAGAGATGTGTGGGCGGGGATGTGTATGGGGAATGCATGTGGGGGATTGTGTGTGTGGGGGGATGTGTTCATGGGTTTAGTTTTGTGTGGGAGGAGAGATGTGTGAGAGGTTGGGGAGGTGTGGAATGTGCACGTGGATGAAGGATGTATTTGAGGATGGGGGATGTGTGTTTGGCTGGGTGGTTGGGGTGTGTGTGTGTGGGTGGGAGGGTAGATGAGAGATTCATATGTTGATGGGCAGGTGGGTGATGTGTGGGTATGAGTGGTTGATGGATGAGTACGTGAGTAGGTGGATGTGTGTGATAGATGAGTGTATGGGTGGGGTATGTGTGTGTTTATGGGAAGATGTGTGTGAGCGGCGGATGTGTGTGGTGGGGTGTATGTGGGTGGTGGTGTGTGTGTGGGTGGGAGGTGTGTGTTTTTGGGTGTTTATGGGTGGGGGATATGTGTGGACGGTGAGGAGATGTGTTTGTGGGTGGGGATGTGTGTATAGGTGGGGGATATGTAGTTGAGAGGTGGCGGATATTGGGTGGGTGAGTGGGTGTAGGTTGTCGGATGTGTGTGTGGGTGGGTGGGGAAAATGTGAGGGTGCGGGATGTGTGTGTGTGGATAGGTGCGGGATGTGTGGGTTGGCGGGGGTATGTGTGTGTGGTTTTGTGATGTGTGTTTTGCTGGGTGGTTGCGGGTGTGTGGGTGGGTGTTGGAGAATATGTGGGTGGGTGTGTGAGTGTCGGTTATGGGATGGGTGGGGGTTGTGTGTGTGGGTAGAGAAATGTGTGTGGGTGGGGGATCAGTGGATGGGTGGCGGCATGTATATTTGCCTGGGTCTTTGTGGGGGCGTGGAGGTATGTGTGGGTGGGTGGGGGAGGTGTGGTGGGTGGGGGATGTGAGGGTGGATGCGGGATGTGTGGGTGGCTGCGGGATGTGAGGGTGGGTGGGGGATGCGTCTCACAACATTGCAATATGCACTGTTTATGTTTACAACTTTCATTTGACAATATTTTTTCCCCATGTGAATGCATCATGCGTAATATGCATTGTTTATGCTTACAAAATCCATTTGACAATGTTTTTTTTTCCCTATGTAAATGTAACATGCACATTTGATGAATGAAAGATGAGTGATTGAAAGGGCCGAATGTAAGACGGGCCTGCATGCCCAATTTGGTACTCTTTTAAAATAAAGTGCGTTCGTTCGTTCGTTCGTTCGTTCTCTCTCATTACATATATGTACTAATACAACTCACTAGCGAAGGCTTCTCAAGAGCTATGGTTTGAAAACTGCTAGCATACGCGGTGTTTACGTTAGATTTGTTATTCACGCTTGATAAGGTTAAATGGCTTGCCTTAAATAGGGATGCGAAACATCCCAGTTTTCCAGGACAGTCCCGGTTTATTTTAATTAACAATTCACTGTCCCGAAAAAAAATTTTCAAACGCTCTGTTGTCCTGTTTCTCCGGTTTCTCCTAGTGAGTCGGTCGTTTGGCGGACAGTTCGGTGATCGAGGAGGGAAGGGCTAATGAGATAAGAGATACAGAACAGACATAAGACTTTAAGGACGCTAGGGAATTCACTTCCTTGTCCAGAGTGAGGAATATGGGTGTGAAGCGAGGAGCCGCCAGACATGAAATTGTTCTCAAGGGCACAAGACCATTGGTTAATCAACACACAGATGGTGCGATCAGTCGATATCTGCTGGTCGAAATGTGAAGCAGGAGATCGGAGCACCTACGTTCCTGACCGGAGTGCGCTGATGATGAACTTCACTAATCACATTAGAACTCGTTTCAATGCCCTCCTGCCAAGCCGATCTTATGATGCCAGTTGATGAATCTCCCAAAGATTTTCAGCATGCGCCTGTTTACAGTTGCCACTTCTACTCTTACTTCCATAATGTTTGATGTTGTGTGCTCTGTCCTAGTCAGGCGGTGATTTAAGGTGACGCCTGAGATACATAGATGACTTGTTAGTGTTAGAGCCTGGAGACTCGGGGCTTGCTGGGCAAAATGGCAAACTGTATATGTGGGTCTTTGTTTCACTGGCTGTTAACATCCTGTTACTCCAGGATCCTCCAGGTCTCTCGATTGTTTACTGCATGTAGGTGTCGATGGTATCCATGGCACTTCGCCCTGTATTTCGCTCCTTCAATATGGACACAGGGAATCTATCTTCGTCACCCAGTTTATTCAGGTCTACTTCCCTGTCCAAGTAATGTCCATTTTAGTCTCACTATCTTTCTTCTTAGGATCTAGCCTAGAAGATTATAGCCATACTCTCATTCTCTCCGTAGCTAACCAAGAAAATAAGTTTATGATGTCTGACCGTCCTTGAGCTGGACAGCCATAGTTTTTGAGTTGTAAGTAATAATACCTATCGCAGTTTGAATAATGCCTAGGGCAGTTTGTGTTGTAAGTAATAATACCTATCGCAGTTTGAGTTGTAAGTAATAATGCCTAGGGCAGTTTGTGTTGTAAGTAATAATGCCTAGGGCAGTTTGAGTTGTAAGTAATAATGCCTAGGGCAGTTTGAGTTGTAAGTAATAATGCCTAGGGCAGTTTGTGTTGTAAGTAATAATGTCTAGGGCAGTTTGAGTTGTAAGTAATAATGCCTAGGGCAGTTTGAGTTGTAAGTAATAATGCCTAGGGCAGTTTGAGTTGTAAGTAATAATGCCTAGGGCAGTTTGTGTTGTAAGTAATAATGCCTAGGGCAGTTTGAGTTGTAAGTAATAATGCCTAGGGCAGTTTGAGTTGTAAGTAATAATGCCTAGGGCAGTTTGAGTTGTAAGTAATAATGCCTAGGGCAGTTTGTGTCGTAAGTAATAATGCCTAGGGCAGTTTGAGTTGTAAGTAATAATGTCTAGGGCAGTTTGAGTTGTAAGTAATAATGCCTAGGGCAGTTTGTAAAAAAAAAAAAATAGTTTCAATGGGAATTCGAACAGATGACATCTCAGCCTGCAAGCAAGCATGTTAGTCACTGCGCTTCCCCGGGCCCAGTGCAGGCAGTTGTCGCAACGATACTTCTAACCCCATCACGTCTAATTATGTCTATTGTAGTGCAGCCAGTAATTGTTCTCAAGCATCTCATTCTTGACAGATGAGAACTCTCTCTGGCAATGAAGACAGCACTCATGTTTGGCGCTGGCGGTAGTGCTGCTAGAAACAAGTGATCCAGCAAATCGAGACCTTGATATTCTAGATAGAAGAGGTTAGCGTGACCGAGAGGTTTGACGCACTTGTGCCTACACTTCCTATGCGCTGATGGCGGGAGGCAGTAGTCGATTCATTTCACACACCGGTAAGTTGGATTTAAAAGTTGACTTCTCGTTCAGAAAGCAACGGCAAACTTATTGATAGTAAATTAGTACATTGCATTAAAAACAACCTAGGGTTGATAGCAACATTCTGCAAAGGACATGAACATTTTATTTTATTAAAGACAGAAAGTCTCTGTTTCTTCTACACCCGAGAATCAAAGAGGAGCAACACAGAAATGGCAGAATCAATAATTGACAGAATCGCTAAATGACAGACTCACTAAAATACAGAATCAATAATTGACAGAATCGCTAAATGACAGACTCACTAAAATACAGAATCAATAATTGACAGAATCGCTAAATGACAGACTCACTAAAATACAGAATCAATAATTGACAGAATCGCTAAATGACAGACTCACTAAAATACAGAATCAATAATTGACAGAATCGCTAAATGACAGACTCACTAAAATACAGAATCATTAATTGACGGAATCACTAACTGACAGGCTCACTAAATAATATAATCACTAAGTGAAAGAATCACTAACTGATAGACTCACTAAAAGACAGAATCACTAACAGACAGAATCATTAATTGACGGAATCACTAAATGACAGACTCACTAAAATACAGAATCATTAATTGACAGAATCGCTAAATGACAGACTCACTAAATAATATAATCACTAAGTGAAAGAATCACTAACTGATAGACTCACTAAAAGACAGAATCACTAACAGACAGAATCAATAATTGACAGAATCGCTAAATGACAGACTCACTAAAATACAGAATCATTAATTGACAGAATCGCTAAATGACAGACTCACTAAAATACAGAATCATTAATTGACAGAATCGCTAAATGACAGACTCACTAAAATACAGAATCATTAATTGACAGAATCGCTAAATGACAGACTCACTAAAATACAGAATCAATAATTGACAGAATCGCTAAATGACAGACTCACTAAAATACAGAATCATTAATTGACAGAATCGCTAAATGACAGACTCACTAAAATACAGAATCATTAATTGACGGAATCACTAACTGACAGGCTCACTAAATAATATAATCACTAATTGAAAGAATCACTAACTGATAGACTCACTAAAAGACAGAATCACTAACAGACAGAATCATTAATTGACGGAATCACTAAATGACAGGCTCACTAAATAATATAATCACTAAGTGACAGAGTCACTAATTAGCAGAATCACTAACTGACGAAATCACTAATTAACAGAATCACTAAATAACAGAACCATAACTGACAAAATCACTAATTGACAGAATTACTCAATGACAGACTCACTAATGAACATAATCACTAAATACAATAACCGCTATATGACAGAATCACTAACTAACAGAATCACTAACTGACAGAATCAGTGAAAGAATCACTAAATGATAGAGTCACTAAAAACAGAACTCCGTAGGGATCAGTACTATCACCAGCAAACTGCACTATGCACTACTACACAATACAAGTAAATAACATGGAAGAAGAGTTCATTGACATCAACAATTCCCTATCACAATATGCAGATGACTGTCTTATATGGAGGGTGAGAGGCGATTAGTATACAGCAAGTGACAGTAATAAATAAACAAAATAGACATATGGTTAACCAATGAGGATTCCAAATAAACATTGAAAACTGCAGAGATAACATTTAGTAGAGGAGCATTGGTTAGAAGTAACCAGTGCAATAAATTTTACAATCATTGGAGAATTGGCAAAGAAAAGCATTCGATAAGATTTCAAAGGAGTGGCCCTAGACTGGCAACTAAATTGGAAGAACGATACAGTCAACCTAGGGGATTCAAGCAACAGCCTGAAAGTAATTAAAGAACAAGGATCTGGAGAACACGTAACAAAGATGCCAAACATCTATAATTCATTTATAAGAGGAAACAGATTATACAAGCATAGTATATACTACAATCGTAGAAATAAATGAAAAGAAGGTAAACAAAATACAACACAATGTGTTGGATGTCAGCTTGGGAATACAACCTATCAGATCTAGAAGAAAAGAACCGACTTTTTGATACAGGTACACAAAAATTAAACATATCAGGTATATAATGCACTAAACATTAACCACAACATAGTATGGAACATTTCGATTAAAGGACAACCATAAAGATGGATGACAGCAAAAGAAATGTCTGAACTAAACAATCTAGAAACATCCCATAAAGGTCAGAGTTGAGGTGATAGAGTCAAGAACCGACATCACAGCCCTCGAGACAATCCTGTACGTGCTACGTCCTCATCTACAACAGCCAGCGAAGAGGCACAATACTAATGGTACCAGTAGCAGTCTGATTATGTGTCCGTGTGGCCTGTCCCCTGAATCCTGAGTGTCAGCCAGATTCTCTGGTCACCCGTTGCAGCACCATTCTCTCCAAGCCGCCATAACTATCCGTTGTTGTGCATTATACACACTATTTTAAAGGACCAGACCACATTTGCCTTATCCCGCGCTGTACCCCACCCAGTGATGCAGACCCAGCCAATCTGTCAGCCAGCTCGTTTCCCACCACTCCAGCATGTCCTGGTGGGGGGAGGGGGGGTGTGTGGTGTGGGGGTGTTACAACAGATGCTCTCAATTGGTTATTATTGCAGTCTACCATTCTGCCCGAAGCATGTCTGTCTTCACCATTCTCATCAAACTTTGTGAGTCTGTTACAATCACGACATGCGTGTGCTGTTAGTCCAGTCAGCGGAACGCCGCCGTGTCTTCCTCCACCTCCATTCTCAGACTAATGTTTTTTTATATTACATGCCTCGCTTTGCTGCACCAAACACCGTCCACTAACCTTCGCCACGAACACCCATGCACTTCTTTCACATCCTTAGCACAGAGCCATCTGTGTAGATGCTTACATCACCTGGTCGCGAATTGTAGTCGATCAATTGTTGCACCTCCCATTCAGTTTAGCTTGGTCAGCCTGTGGTCATTAACTGTGCCATGTGCTTCATGCAGGTAGTATTCCATGTCTGCAGCTACTCGGAGATGTGATTTAGCCTGCAGCACCTTGAGCCTGTCTGCCATTTTGGGTAAAGCCGAATGTGATTCCCAGGTATATCATTTTACTGATGGCTGCCATGTATCATAAGACTTGGGACACAACCTTAACAGTCCTGTAGTCCAGACAGCACCATAACACAGACGTCTAATTCAGGGTGATTGACACTTCCCATCTCTGTACACCAGTTGAAATCAAGAAATCATTTCTCCACACCAGCATGTCCTGGTGAAAACATCTCTCTTCTTTAGATGTGTATACTGGACACAGCATCACGGTTCGATGTGTTTGAATGATTGTTATTTGACCTATGCTGGTTTAATATACAGTTCTGAGACCTATGATGCTATCTCAATGGTTAGATACGAATTATGTCCGTATTTCACTGTTGTAGGTTCATGTGTATGATAGATCTGGCTAATGGAGACACCTTTTTTTTGGTGGGGGGGGGGGGGGGGGTGTTGTCTAGTTGGTCATGCGTCGGAGTACACTTGTTCCTGCAGTGAGGCGCCGTCGTAATTTGGAAGTGACAGATTCGAATCCTCGTAGGTAACTATAGCTTTCAATATTTATGTTGTCTAGTGCATCCTCTGCTGGTCTCCCTGGTCTAGGTGTTACGCGACTTTCTCCGTAATCCCATATACTCTTGTGAGTAACGTGACTTACGCGAGAATCGGTAGCGGTTCTCTCCGCGTCGGTAATTTACGGGGTATGTGAGCCGGCCGTTCAGACAGCAATGGCAGACTACTGAGCGTAATCTTGCCAAGAAATCAACAATCAGCTGAAAGATGCTGATGTTGACAGTGATGTCCTGGAAAGGATATGCGAGCAAAACAAAACAAACAAACAAAAAGTGCGTCCTCTAGTCTCTACTTCCTGCTTCTCATTTCTATGAGCGCTAAACAATAATGTGTGTGTTTGTTTATGTACACCAGTTGACCACTTTGTTTACTGTCTCCTGGAACTCTTGAGCTATTTACATCCTGTTTCCCTTCTGCTACACGCAAGGACACCATCTGCAAATGTCAGTATCATTCCAATCTCTCTTACATTCAATGCTTGCAATCTTGCTTGTGTATAGATTGAATTGCACTTGCAATATTTCAGATCCTTGTAATCCCGGGGTAATAATGCCCGCCTCCGAGGTCCATGAACCTAGTAGCTCCACGAGAGTGCAGGGTAGCTGATATCACATTCACCACCCAGGTACTAACATCCGTCTCCACAAAAGTGTGCATAAAGAGATCATATCTGACTCTGTTGTATCCTTCCTAAAGATACAGTGCTGCTGCCACTGTTTCCCGTATATTATGGAACTCCTCATAAACGCCAAAAGCAAATGTTGCTGCGTTTGATCATGTTTCTTTCCTTGGCCGGTAACTCCCCAGCTACTCTTGGGACTAGCTTTTCACTTTTCAAAGAATGTCTGCAGCTAACAGCAACAATCGTTTCCAATACCTTACCAGTTGTATTCTGCAATGTGGTAACCCTGTAGCTATTAAGTCTCAAATGGTCCATACCAGGCTTGGGTAGTGTGATTAAATAGTGATTAAACTGATGAATGGGAGCAGTTTGAGTAGAACCCAGTCAATGACATATCTTGGCGGGAGGCTTGATCGTAGCCTGTCCTTCAGAGATCATGTCGATTATGTCATAACGAAGGCTCGAAAAGGTTTGTCAGCAATGAGAGTCATGGCGACTGCCAATATCGAGCAAAGACTGCTAATACTTCTGTTCCAAGGACTTGTGCTTTCACGCATCGAGTATGCCCTGGCCATCCTCACTGTCAGCCCTACACAGATTGGAAGACTTGAAAAGGTGCAAAACGAAGCCATGCGCATCATTTTGGGCTGCACGAGAGACACCAGCTGTGTAGCAATGAGATACCTCCTTGACTTCCCGACAATGGGCGGAAGATGTCATCAGACAGGTCTGCAGTCTTACCAGTATCAACCCCGGCAAGGAATGGATGCCGGTGCCTCCGGCTTTTAAGTGCACTTTCTCCTGCATTATCACACTCGACAGACGGTGCAGAGAGCAGAACCCTGCCGCTGTCAATGCAGAGGTTAACGCGCTCATCTATGAGCACTCAGATAGCTCCGAAGTGCTCATCTATACAGATGGATCTGTTATAAAGCAGCAGAGAAGTGCGTGGGCATTTACAGCCCGTTCAGCGGGCCGAACCGTTCAAGAATCCAGTGGTGCCCACTATATGACCACGAGCAGCATGACGATGGAGGTGATGGCAGTTACACAGGCTTTCATATGGCTGGAATCACAGCATTATACCAACGTGTGTGTACTAAATGATTCAATAAGCATGATTCAGAAGGCCGAAGCTGGATCTGTACGTAGACAGTTGACTGAGTCGCTGCGGAAGTCTGTTGTCCGTAAAGTCACCTTCATCTTCGTCCCGGGACACGCGGGAGTCGAGGGAAATGATAAACGAGCTGATAAATTGGCTGGCTCTGCACCCCCTGTAGATGGCCAGCCCATGGATAGTGCCGATGTTATTAACGTCCTTAAAGATATGGCGAGAACAGAGGACTTTGACGTCAGTGATTCCACATCGCTGTCCAGGATGAAAGACCTGGGAGTAAGAATCGGCACAGCCAGCCGCGAGAGGTACATCGGGAAAACAAAGCGCCTCGTCAACCAACACAGAACTGGCACTATTAGCCACTTGACGCTGATGCATATGCTGGGGGGATGATCTGGGCACCTATGGACATGTCCGGAGTGCAATGAAGATACCCCAACTGATAACGGATAACGGAGCGATTAAACTAGTGATTAAACTAGTGATGGCACAGCTGCAAGAGCACTGACATTGTATGTTATGTTATGTTATGTTATGTTATGTTATGGCTAACGACTTCACTGCACATTTTGCGTTCCCACGCGTGCTCATTCCCAGAAGCAATAGCCACCCCAAAGTATTAATATAAAATGACTAGCCTTAGAATATATAACCATATTAATAAAATAGAATAGTCTTGTCATGTATACAGATGTGTCTACAAATTATAAGGGGGAAATTGGAGCAGCAGAGGTAATCCCAGAGCTGGGAATCAGCGTCAGTTATACAATAAGAAATAAGATGTCAATATATACAACAGAAACCATTTCTGTGTTGGAGGCCCACGAGGTAATCACAAGCTGGTCGCCCACAGAAATAACCATCAACTACAGCGAAATACAGCTCCTAGCAGGCCGGACATATCAATACAGCTGGTAGCAGGCCGGACATATCAATACAGCTGGTAGCAGGCCGGACATATCAATACAGCTGGTAGCAGGCCGGACATATCAATACAGCTGGTAGCAGGCCGGACATATCAATACAGCTGGTAGCAGGCCGGACATATCAATACAGCTGGTAGCAGGCCGGACATAGCAATACAGCTGGTAGCAGGCCGGACATATCAATACAGCTCGTAGCAGGCCGGACATATCAATACAGCTCCTAGCAGGCCGGACATATCAATACAGCTCGTAGCAGGCCGGACATATCAATACAGCTGGTAGCAGGCCGGACATATCAATACAGCTGGTAGCAGGCCGGACATATAAATACAGCTGGTAGCAGGCCGGACATATCAATACAGCTCGTAGCAGGCCGGACATATCAATACAGCTCCTAGCAGGCCGGACATATCAATACAGCTCGTAGCAGGCCGGACATATCAATACAGCTGGTAGCAGGCCGGACATATCAATACAGCTGGTAGCAGGCCGGACATATCAATACAGCTGGTAGCAGGCCGGACATATCAATACAGCTGGTAGCAGGCCGGACATATCAATACAGCTCGTAGCAGGCCGGACATATCAATACAGCTCCTAGCAGGCCGGACATATCAATACAGCTCGTAGCAGGCCGGACATATCAATACAGCTGGTAGCAGGCCGGACATATCAATACAGCTGGTAGCAGGCCGGACATATCAATACAGCTGGTAGCAGGCCGGACATATCAATACAGCTGGTAGCAGGCCGGACATATCAATACAGCTCGTAGCAGGCCGGACATATCAATACAGCTCGTAGCAGGCCGGACATATCAATACAGCTCGTAGCAGGCCGGACATATCAATACAGCTGGTAGCAGGCCGGACATATCAATACAGCTGGTAGCAGGCCGGACATATCAATACAGGACCTAATCACACACCTGAATGCAGAAGGATATAATGTAACAATAGCATACATTTCGTAACCCATAAGAGTAGGGGGCAGCGGGGGGAAAAAAGAAGATCAAGTAGATAAAATTGGAACTAGAAGTAGAAAAAGAAATAGAAGTAGATTTAGGTAAAATTAAAATTAAAATTAAAATTAAAGAAGAAATGCCCAAAGAATGGAGACAAAACTGAGGAGATAGCATGAAAGACAGAACCACATTCCAGTTAATTTAAAAAAAAACGGGGAAAAACATCAAGAAAAATTACAAAAATGCTAGCAAACAAACAAATGTGAAAATCGTTGCTAGTAAAGGCTGCATTCAATTTAGAAGACCCAATCTGCACATAATGCTGTGGACCAAATAACATAAACCATGTCCTAATAAAGTGCCAACAATATAAGTGAGGTGGGGGGGGGGGGCGGGTGGGGGCGGGGGAAGAGAGAGAAGAGAAGACCTTGCGAAATGTTTCCAAAGCAAAAATAAGTGACAGATATGGAACTATTACACGTAACAGTGAAAAAGAAGTACATAGACTCGTCAAACAACACATGAACAGAACTCAGTAATCTAACAATGTGTTATATATGCGGTATAATCGCGGGAAGGCAACGACAGGACTGCGGTAGATTCTTCATTGTCCGGGCTAATTCTTTTCAAGACTACCACCATATAAAAGCAACTCTCAGTGGTGACAGAAATACAACAGAACACAACAACTAACTTACCACGCCAATTGCAACCTTTCTAATGGTTACCAGATTGGATAACCAGATTGAGTAATCCGGAGTTTAGGGAGGAAACTATACATACTGCAGCTTCCTGCGAATCAATGGGTGCGGAAAGTCGCTGACTATGGGTAAGACAGATTGAGAAAACCTCATAATAATATAATTAGAACGTCCCTTTTCAAGAACCCACATTGCACACGGAATAGATTGATACTAAAAACACAGAGAGCGACAGTGCTGCAGATAGGAATAACATGGGGGGGGGGAATGGGGGAACATGGGGAGAGCTGTAGAAGATAGAGAAAGATGGGAAAGTTTGGCATATGTTTATGGAGAGTCGTTCCGACAGAATAGAGGGCAGTAGAGGAAGAAGATAATGACAGAGAAACAGACAGACAGAGATCAAGATAAGAACAGAGAAACAGACAGACAGAGATCAAGAAAGCTGTAACTGATATTCTCGCCACTGCCACAGTTAATACAATTGTAAGTGCTGCACATGTGTGTGGCTGAGGTCCGGAACTGACGATCTAACGTAATTACGTCACACAGACATCTCCCATTCAGTCAGACATAAAGCGAACACTGTCAACTGGGTCTCCTGTCTATCAAGTGTGTCCATGCGTGCGATCTTTTATTGCACTAACACTGGTTCCAGGGTGACAAGCACACGGTGGTATTAGATTGGGTGTACTGGCGGCTGTTTCAATGACAAGACACATTATCTGGGGAGATGACGCACACCGCGGATAGGGGGAAGTGGGCTTTATTTGATTGATGAAAGAGTACTTGTGTATGTGTGTCAGCACATGTGTGCCAAGCCACTACAATGCCGGGGAGTCGCTGTAGCAGTGTCTAGAGGCATGTCTGCAGGTCTGCTAGCCACGTATTCGAATCCCCTTCTGTCAGGTGATTTATTTTTTAACCTGGTTTCCGAGAGATATTCTGGTACCCGAAGATGTTCTAGGAAATAAATGCGGCTGTCGTGAATTAACCATATTACTCACCAAGTACCGAATTGTGCTAAAAGTGACAGGCCAGCACTATATACTCAATACATATCAAGGCGCACACAATGGTCATTTATTGTATTGTTTTTACTTCTGTGCTGTCCGGAAGACATCCGAGCTTGTAACAAACAGAAATAGACTAACCTCCGTCTACTGTTTATCGGTTATGGGAAGCGTGACTTTTCCTGCCGCTTATGTCAGTTGCCCAAGTCTCACCGTGTACAGACGCGAGCTAGCAACGTATGCTATAACTACATCACTGGTTTTCTGAATTTGCAATTTGTCCATATTAATTGGGGGAATGATCAAAAAGTGCTGCAGCTTATTACAACAATTGACGTCTCGTCCTTGACTTGGAAACGTAAACTGCAAGTTGGAGAAGATCCGCCTGATTCGATTCGATTTCACCATTACCCCTACCACGTTCAACCTGAAGGAGAAGTTATAACGGAGTCTATCCCTGGCTTAGATTAATAGTCTGTTACTGAGTCAGCCGCTAATAGCAGCTGCCCATGATTTTACTCTCACAAGCTTATTAATTTGACGGTGATCGTTGTCCATATGGGGTAATGGCCTTCGATGGACATTGATTATAAGGAAAGCTAACCGTCACGAAATACCAGCCCACTGCACTCACTAGACATAGCGACTATTGGTAGTAGTAGCTAATATGTGTACTACACTTGAGTTCACAGCGAGCGAACGATTACAAAATAATTAACATAGTTGTAGATTGCCAGCCCCAGCCAGGGTTTGTCATTGTACCTTTGACACGTGAAATCCTGTTCTACATACATAGTTGTAGATTGCCAGCCCCAGCCAGGGTTTGTCATTGTACCTTTGACACGTGAAATCCTGTGCTACATACATAGTTGTAGATTCCCAGCCTCAGCCAGGGTTTGTCATTGTACCTTTGACACGTGAAATCCTGTGCTACATACATAGTTGTAGATTGCCAGCCCCAGCCAGGGTTTGTCATTGTACCTTTGACACGTGACATCCTGTTCTACATACATAGTTGTAGATTGCCAGCCCCAGCCAGGGTTTGTCATTGTACTTTTGACACGTGACATCCTGTTCTACATACATAGTTGTAGATTGCCAGCCCCAGCCAGGGTTTGTCATTGTACCTTTGACACGTGACATCCTGTGCTACATACATAGTTGTAGATTGCCAGCCCCAGCCAGGGTTTGTCATTGTACCTTTGACACGTGAAATCCTGTGCTACATACATAGTTGTAGATTGCCAGCCCCAGCCAGGGTTTGTCATTGTACCTTTGACACGTGACATCCTGTGCTACATACATAGTTGTAGATTGCCAGCCCCAGCGAGGGTTTGTCATTGTACCTTTGACACGTGAAATCCTGTGCTGCATACATAGTTGTAGATTCCCAGCCCCAGCGAGGGTTTGTCATTGTACCTTTGACACGTTAAATTCTGTGCTACATACATAGTTGTAGATTGCCAGCCCCAGCGAGGGTTTGTCATTGTACCTTTGACACGTGACATCCTGTGCTACATACATAGTTGTAGATTGCCAGCCCCAGCGAGGGTTTGTCATTGTACCTTTGACACGTGAAATCCTGTGCTACATACATAGTTGTAGATTCCCAGCCCCAGCGAGGGTTTGTCATTGTACCTTTGACACGTGAAATCCTGTGCTACATACATAGTTGTAGATTGCCAGCCCCAGCCAGGGTTTGTCATTGTACCTTTGACACGTGAAATCCTGTGCTACATACATAGTTGTAGATTGCCAGCCTCAGCCAGGGTTTGTCATTGTACCTTTGACACGTAAAATGCTGTGCTACATACATAGTTGTAGATTCCCAGCCCCAGCCAGGGTTTGTCATTGTACTTTTGACACGTGAAATCCTGTGCTACACACATAGTTGTAGATTCCCAGCCCCAGTCAGGGTTTGTCATTGTACCTTTGACACGTGAAATCCTGTGCTACATACATAGTTGTAGATTCCCAGCCCCAGTCAGGGTTTGTCATTGTACCTTTGACACGTGAAATCCTGTGCTACATACATAGTTGTAGATTCCCAGCCCCAGCCAGGGTATGTTATTTTACCTTTGACACGTGAAATCCTGTGCTACATTCATAGTTGTAGATTCCCAGCCTCAGCCAGGGTTTGTCATTGTACCTTTGACACGTGAAATCCTGTGCTACATACATAGTTGTAGATTCCCAGCCCCAGTCAGGGTTTGCCATTGTACCTTTGACACGTGAAATTCTGTGCTACATACATAGTTGTAGATTCCCAGCCCCAGTCAGGGTTTGTCATTGTACCTTTGACACGTAAAATCCTGTGCTACATACATAGTTGTAGATTCCCAGCCCCAGTCAGGGTTTGTCATTGTACCTTTGACACGTGACATCCTGTGCTACATACATAGTTGTAGATTGCCAGCCCCAGTCAGGGTTTGTTATTGTACCTTTGACACGTGACATCCTGTGCTACATACAACTCACACCGCATGAGTATTGCTCGCTTTGAACTCAAGCGTAGTCCATACACATTACTTCTAGTAGTGCTGGACTGAATTTTGTGTGTGGATTAGCTTTCCCTATTAAAAGTGTCCATCGCCCTCAGGTGAACCTACTCCGACTTCAAAGGTACTTATAATTTACGTCCCTAAGTCAAGGAAGTTAGTCCTACTGTATGGGTTAAACCCCTTACCTCGACATCAGCACACCGGATGTTTAAGAATACGCATTCTTATCCATTAGGCCATGATTACCTAACTCACCACATTAGTATAATAACTGTTGCAGTCTTCCCATCCGTCTATCCCCCTTCGGGTGTATTGTAAGCCAAAGGCAGTTCGCGTGTGGGAGAAGCAATTGACCATAGTGTAATCACTCACCTTTGGCTGTGGGTGATAAATGCTTATATCGGCAGTAGCACAGAAAGCATGTCTCTAGAACAGTGATTTTCAAAATTGTTTGGCCCATGCACCCTTTCACCATATGTCAGAATGTCATTACCCCTTTTCCAGCGAACGAAAGAAGAGAAATCCCCCCTTTCCAAAATTGTCAGCCTCAGAAGGTGTATTTTTTTATATTCACAATATTTTATCAACACATCAAATTAATTATATTACAGAAAACAAACAATTAAAACGTCAAAGAATTGTCACTTAATAGGATATTGTGCCTGAAGCCATTTTGAGTCTGCCAACCTTTGGTCTTAATCCCCCCCCCCCCCCCCCCGGAAACCCTAAAATTCCCCGGGGAGAGGGGAGGGGGGAGAGAGAGAATTCCTCACTGGTTGATAACCACTGATCTGGGAGATTTCCGCAGTGTATTGTGTGTTTGCTGACAACCGTCATCTGGACATTTATCGTCGAAATAATACATTATGTTAATAGTCATAACACAATTACCTTTTTGTAAATAGTATACAGTTACTTCATGTAATTTTGTTTAAAATGCGAACTCATTTAAATGGCTGTAACACAGTGAGAATGGGCAAATAGTTAGATAATCGTCACAAATATGAAGTGCCTCAAACCCTCCTATTATAACATTAAAACTAGCCAGTTTTCATCCTTCCTCTCGCCTCCCACTCGCCATCATACAGGTACATGTAGATGAACACAGCACACAGTGAGGTAACGATTGTGGTGAGCATCACACAACGATGACATTTCTAGTAGCATTCACACATCCAATTCTGTTTATCACGTCATCATGTGATTATCGCAGACTGTTATCAGAACTAGGATTTACTAATGCGGTCCTAGTGTCAGACAAACAAATTACAAGCGCCTCTGCTTCCTTCACATGCTATGGAGATCGATAACACGTAGATGACAGCAGCTGCCGGGGAATCAGAACACGAAGTGAGCATTTGTTCCTAAATCCTTAACTTATTCTGTGGCAGGCAGCTCATCTAACCATGATCTGCACTAATTCTATATTACTCAAATTATAATACGTTCAATTTTTTTTTTTTTTTTTTTAAATTCGCATATCCTTTACAGGACATCGCTGTCAACAACAGCATCTTTCAGCGGTCTGTTGATTTCTTGGCAAGATTATGCTCAGTTGTTTGCCATTGCTTTCTGAGCGGCCGGCTCAGTTATCCCACAAGTCACCAGCGGGGATCGAACCGCCTCCAGCTCTCGCCCGCTACGAGACTCTGCGTGATAAACGGGATTACGGAGAAAGTGTTGTAATCCCTCGGCCAGAGAGACCGGCAATACGTTCAATGGCACCTCCAAATATCATTTTTTTTTTTTTAAAGCTCAAAAAGGTCATATCTGTGGCTACATGGAACAATCCTAGATGTAACACTGGAGCCGCTTCCGGGATTTGCAGACAAAATGCCTTTTACGCAGAACACAAAAGTGTATAGAAATAAACTAATTGTAAGCTAGCAAACACAGCACGCAGATGGTATATTTTTGTCTAATGAGACTGAAGCTTTTTTCAACGTATGATTCATGTCTACTCTGTGGCGAAGTGGTTACGGACGCAGTTCGTAATCTCGCATCCCGCATTCGAAACACAGCTGTGCGTTATGTGACAGTAGACCGCGTTGCGTTAGTTTTTATAAAATAGGGTGAGTGATGGCCGTTTAGAAAGCAGTGGCAAACAACGTAAACTTGCAAAGAAATCACAACCAGCCAAATAATGATGGGGGTTGACTGCGACACCATGTAAAGGATATGCTAACTTTAACTTATGATTCATATATAGCCACAAAACAGGTGTAAAATGCGTTCATCAAGAAAGTTAACATTTTATAGTATCTATTATATTCTCTCTCTCTCTCTCTCTCTCTCTCTATATATATATATATATATATATATATATATATATATATATATATATATATATATATATATATATATATATATATATATATATATATATACTAGCTGACCCGGCCCGGCTTCGCCAAGCCTGAATCTGATAAAGGGCACACACACAAACAAATATTGTCTACATATATAGTAGAGGATATGGAAATATGGTATATGGCCAAAAGATAGGAAGAGAACTATATCTAAAAAGGGCAACCTAAAACTACTAAACGTAAATGCTGGGTACTTCAAAGGATAGGCTTCTTTTTTTAGGCGTTCAAACATCAAATGACATATTTACATAGTATGCATAAAGTATGAAGAAAAAAAATGTCCTTCCACACACCATGTGTTTACTTTCACACCCACAACATTGAATGAAACACCTGATGTTGACACACACGCGGCCAACCTTTATTTTTTAAACAAAAACAAAATCAAGCATATACAAAAATAATGTCCTTCCACACACCATGTGTTCTCTTTCACACCCACAACATTGAATGAAAAACCTGATGTTGACACACACTCGGCCAACCTTTTTTTTAAACAAAAACAAAATCAAGCTATTACACATGTTAATTGTGTACTGACCTTCTCTCGGCCAAGCGAACGGAAAAAACAAATGCTTCGATTAATTCAAAAGTTCCACTCCCAAAAATGTACAGAAATAAAATGCTAACGTATCTAAAATAAATCCATTATTTTTAATGAGAACTGTTTTCAATCACCTACATGACTGTAGATAACGTCTTTAAACTTAAAAAGATGAGTTAGAAAATTTTCACTATTTAAATAGATGCATTATTTTTATGAAAACTTTGAAATGCCTTAAAGATTATATCATTATTTATTATAACTCATATGCCTGTAAAAAAAACTGTAGACAAAGAGTTTATAAATCTTTTAAAGCAATGCAACAATCTATATATAAAATATATAGCAATGCTATTAAAAGTTATGCCCCTTGAAATAACTTTTCTTAAGTTAAGTCCCCCCACTATATTTAAATGATAATGTAAATTTAAATATTAAATTTTGGTAAGTAAATAGCTGATTGTACACTAACAAACTATGACAGTTGGCTGCACGGGAATGAAAAGAATACATGTAGAAAATTTCATCTCAATCGGATGGACCGTTATCGAACGCATCAAATACATCCCTACACACATATATACATCGTCTTATATATATATATATATATATATATATATATATATATATATATATATATATATATATATATATATATATATATATATATATAGAGAGAGAGAGAGAGAGAGAGAGAGAGAGAGAGAGAGAGAGAGAGAATACACTAGATACTATAAAATGTAAAAAATGTTGGTGAAGGAACAAGTGCACTTTAGATCTGTCACTGATACAGAGAGAGAGAAGATTGTTTCAGCGCAATGTTCGGAGTAGGTCACAAAAGCTCTGTAGCTGCTGGCAGACATTCGGTGTCTGGCGTACCCTGTTTAATCTGAGCTAATAGTTTATACATCGCTTCCCGTATTGATTCATAAAATATATACCTGGCTTTCGTCTGAGTAATAGAAGATAAAGACGACGATGATAGGAGTTGGTCACCAAACATCAGACAGCCGTCACTTCCATCCATCCATCATGTGCTATGCCGGTAAGCGTGGGCGGCCATGTTTTGCCATCTCACTCGATCACCAGAGTCGTGGATCAGCTCAGTGTTTCTGTCTCGACCATAACACGAGGCCAAGCCATCCAGGTATTTGCTTCTAGGACTTCCTCTTGTTCTGTTCCCTTCGATCTTACCAGTTGTCACCAAGTTCTCCAAATCATTTCTTCTCATAAGATGCCCAAAAAAGTTTTACTGTCTGCGTCTAATGTCTCTAATCAGTTTACGATCTTCATTTGTTTCTTGAAGGACTTGTTCATTGGTCTTTCTGGCTGCCCATGGTATTCTTTGCATTTTCCTCAGAAGCCACATTACTACAGCCATCATATGTTTTTCAGCTTGACTGCTCATTGTCCAAGCTTCACATCCATATAAAAGTATAGGTTCCATGTAGCACCTCAACACTCTTTTTCTCGTTTCAATTGACATCTTTTTATTGGTCAGTATGTTTTACATCTTGCAAAAGGCTACTTTTGCCATGGCGACTCTTGTTCTAATCTCTTCAAGGCATCTCCCATCAGATGTTATTACTGTTCCGAGATAATTGTACCTATTCACTTGTTGAAGAATATTCCCATTTACTTGTATATTACATTGTGGTATTTCGTTCTTCCTAGTGACGACCATAATCTGTGTCTTTTTACAATTTATTTCTAACCCTCGTTGTTCACTAAATGTTGCAGATCCTGTTCATTGTCTGCAATCACGACTGTATCATCTGCATATCTAACTAATGTTATTGATGCATCGTCCCCCAATGTTGATTCCTTCCATATCTTCAATATTTCTGAAAATACTTTCACTGTACAGGGAAAACAGATCTGGAGACATTGCACATCCCCGTCTCACATCTCTCTTAATAGGCTGATATTGGCCTACTTCATTATCAACTCTTATGGCAGCTTGTTGTTTCCAATATATGTTTTTTACAAGTTTAAGGTCTTTTCCATCAATTTGTAAATCTTCAAGCATCCTTATCATGTCGACATGTCTCACTTTATCGAAAGCTTTTGTGTAGTCAATAAAGCAAAGGTGTAGATCTTTGTTTACTTCTATAGATCGTTCGATTACGGTTCTCAGTAAATACACAGCATTTACTGTACCCTTTCCTTCTACAAACCCACATTGTTCTTCTCCTATTTCAGGTTGTATTTTCCTCCTAATTCTTTGCGAACATGCGAATTCATTGTTATTTCAGCAGAAGTAACTACTCTGCGTAATACTTCACACATATTAAGGTAATGCGTAATGAAGCTGGGTGTCCTTGACCCTTCCTCGTCAACTCTTCCTTTCCTGGAGAAAGTTCTGCTATCAAAGGTAGCAACCTAACTTTGGTTCCAATGTCATAAGCGATAGATACAAAATCCACGTGAAACCAGTGACAGAACGCTGACCACTACACCAACGAAACAGCGCGCCATCTGCACTCGCAAACAAACAACGGAAGATCCATACATTCTAGATAAGGCACACGGCAGATGACAAATGTTGTATGGAAACCCAAGAACCACGCTTATACAGCAAATGAGGTACCGGAGACAGTGAGCACTGAAGGCGTGACAGAGCACTTGCAAGGCTTATTCTGTATTTCTATAGTACCAAACAAACTTGTACAGTGTTTCATTCGTCTGGAAATAACATACCGAGTTTATTTTAAATGGAAAAGACATTTCTGAAATGGAGAAACCATTAATAGTCCTTTCTATTCTACACAGTCTTGTAGAGGTATCCCTCAGCAGTGTTTTGTTTTGGCGTTACAATGTACACACAAACTGATTTTCCAAAATTAGCTAGTGAGGCGCCTCATTGTGAATGAAAACGATGGCTTCCGCGCTGCGGTAACAATCTGTAATAAATTAATGTCTGATCTTTGATTTTGGCCTATATTGATTATTGATGAATGCAATTACAGAGATGACCATACTGGCACATGTGTACTTCAAAGGGTGCGATTAGACCATTTTCCCGCATGTTTGATGGAATATATGACAATGTGTTGACATGATTACACTGCATGAGCTGTCAACCATAGTGAACCATAGTTCCTCATGTTATGTTGTAGGAAAGAGAATGGTTTTATGGTGACGCAGAGGCACGAATAAAATTGTGGTCTTGAGATCTCTTGTAGTTTTTCCCGGTCATGAAGTCCTGTAGTGACTTGTGTCCTTACCAAATCATGATGCCTTGAAGTATCGATGACGTTAGTTATTTACATTGTGGTAAGAACAAGAGGCAGCAAGAACAAGATGCGAAAAGAGGTGAATACAGACAAGACCACTATATAACGGGCCTAAGAAGAATTGTGAACCAACACAGAACTTGTGACGTCAGCCTCTATTCGCTGCGAGAGACAATGAGGTAGGTGCCTAGCACATATGGGCTGAACGGTTCCATTGGCAGTGAGGAAACTCTGTCGAATAAATAAATAGCATGTTTACTGTCTGGAGATGGCTGTAGAGCTTTGCAGATCACGCAACAGTACCCACAGAACTACTTAGACTACTTATATGGTGACTGGGCATCATCGTAAATTGGATCTCAACTACCACTGTTAAAGCAGCACATAGGGAAGTGACAAACAAAACAGCCTATGATCGGTTGAATACAGTTATGACTGAATATACTGTTTAACGATATTACTGGTTCACTTTCATCGTTTTCATTATTCTTTGTCATTTTCAAAGATTTAATCTTGACACGTGGCAAGGCAATTTCATGTGTCACATTTATTGGTCACAAAAATGAAGCTACGTTCACAAGACCGAGTAAATAGGAGGAGACACTTTAACAATCTGGGACAACCTAAGCGCAGAAGACCTCACCATCAGAGACATTTTTTTAGTAGTGTTAAATTAATGTTCTTTGACATCGTTAAGTTTTCGATAAGTTGTTCTATAGCACCGACATTTTCTCTTTCTCTGCACGAAGAACTCGGAAGTCTATTCTTATCTGACATGGCTAGAAGCCATATCCCAGGAACAAACAAATAAAATATCTTCAATGGTACGACTAGTGTCGCTAGAGTTAACTCTTCACTGTTGCTTTGCTTAAATGAAGACTGCGCAAAAAAAAAAAAAAAAAAGAGTGTATGACGTGGATAGTTACCAACATTAAGACGAGGCAGGTCCTGGATAGCACAGGCAGAAATATCAATACGTCAGGTGTGTGATCTAGAGACCATTAATCGTGAAAAAGAGTGGGTTGAAGTACCAGAAGACATGACGGACTGGCACAATGTCATAGTAACACTGGGTCGTGAGTGGAGAGAATGAGCAGCGGGCCGCACAGAGTGTGAGGTGGAACATCTGATCCAGAGTAACACACATCGAGGTGACATGGTGATCTACACCGATGGTACAGTGATGACAAACAGACGTAGTGGTTGGGGTTTCATTGCGAAGGCTAATGGATAAGTCATGAAAAAGGAGAGTCTGGCATATGAGACTGCGACCTCCAGCATGAGAATGGATGTGGACGCAGTGACAGCGGCATTCCGTTGGTTAGAGGAGACAACTGCAACAAACACTGTATTCATTACGAATTTAGGGAGTATGCTTAGTAAGGTGGAGTAAAGAATGTTTCGTGTGGAATGGCTATCCTCGCTTCAGAGGTCACAGATTGTGAGAATGGTATGGATAATATGCTCTGGCCATTTGGGAGTGTATGGGAATGAATAGGCTGATAGGCTGGCAGGAAATGCTCCTCGTGGTGGTAGATTACCTATGGACAAGGGAGAGGTTGTCGTGCGCCCGTGGGACCAGGTGGAGAGAACGGGAGAACAGACTGAGAACCCACATGTGGAAAGAATGATATTGCGGGGGATTGGCAGCGGTTCTAGAAGAATCTCAAAACTGAGAGGGAAGACCAGGAGAACTTTCAATCAGATAGCGGTGGTAACGATTAGTAGTGTAACTCTTTGCTGGCTGTTGGACGAGGGGATGGAGCGCATATGGGAATGTTCTGAGTGCAGTGATGTTCTTAGCTCAACCCAACTCAATATGCCAACATTTTAAGCAAAGTATATTCTCTTAACCCTATTTTATTTTATTTTTTCATCTACTTCTAGAAATGCTAATCATTGCCCTTTATTTCTTATGATATCTTAGTGGACTTCGGTGTTTCTCAACAACTGATATTTCTGTCTTAGCAGATTTGTCTCGGTGTATATTATAACTGAAATGATGATTTGTGTTATTCTTGCAGGTTTATTTCTTACGCAGCCTGCGCTATTTACAGTGTCATGTATACTTGAATAAACATAACATGTACTTTATATTACACTGTATGACCGTTCCATATCATATGTAAGAAGTTCTAACGTATTTAGTCACAATTAAATAACCCAACGATAATACGAAATGTTTGTGAAATTCCCATCATCGTAATCGGGCATACAAAAAACCCACTTATTGCTTATTCCACTTGTCTCATCGCCTCATCTCATCTTGTTCCTCTTGTACCTTGCGATGTTGAGGTGAAGTATGAACAGTGGGAGAGTGGGATTGTGGGCTTTATGTATCGAGATTCCAGTGGACTCGTGTTAATTCCTCTGACCATCGTTTACATACTTAAGTTATGTCAGCGTTGTTTTCAACTTGAAAACTTCACGTGGCCTTAAGTCTACTGTCTCTGAAATCAAGGAAAATATGTCCATCGTTTGCATACTTAAGTTATGTCAGTGTTGTCTTCTACTTGAAAACATCACGTGACCTTATGTCTCCATTCATCATGTGCCATGCCCGTAAGCGTGGGCGGTCATAAATCGCCATTTCACTCGATCACCAGAGTCGTGGATCAGCTCAGTGTTCCTATCTTGATCATGCCACGTGGTCAAGCCATCCAGGTATTTAGCCTACTTCTCTGTCTTCCCCTTGTTCTCCTCCTCTCGATCTTGCCAGTTGTCACCAAGTTCTCCAATTTATTTCTTCTCATAACATGTCCAAAAAGTTTTTACTGTCTACGTCTAATTTCTCTTATCAATTTCCGGTTTTCATTTGTTTCTTGCAGTACTTGTTCATTGGTTTTTCTGTCTGTCCATGATATTCTTTGCATTTTCCTCAGAAAACACATTTCCACAGCCATCAGATGTTTTTCAGCTTGACTGCTCATTGTCCAGGCTTCACATCCATACAAAAGTACAGGTTCTATGTAGCACTTCAACACTCTTTTTCTCGTTTCAATTTATATCTTTTTATTGGTCAGTATATTTTTCATCTTGCAAAAGGCTACCTTCGCAATGGCAATTCTTGTTCTAATCTCTTCAATGCATCTCCCATCAGATTTTATGATTGTTCCGAGATAACTGTGTCATTTCACTTGCTTAAGATTATGCCCATTTACTCGTATATCACATTGTGGCATTTCCTTCTTCCCAGTGACGACCATAATCTGTGTCTTCCAAATGTTCAGTTCTAACCCTAGTTATCCACTGTGTGCAACAACTGCATGTACTACATTTTGCAGGTCCTGCTCATTGTCTGCAATCAAGACTGTATCATCTGCATATCTAATGTTATTGATGTATTGTCCCCAAATGTTGATTCCTTCCATATCTTCTATATTTCTGAAAATAGTTTCACTGTACAGGGAAATAAAGATCTGGAGACATTACACACCCCTGTCTCACACGTCTTTTAATAGGCTGATATTGACCTACATCGTTATCAATTCTGATGACAGCTTGTTGTTTCCAATATATGTCTTTTTTACAAGTCTAAGGTCTTCAAGCATCCTTATCATGTCGACATGTCTCACTTTATCGAAAGCCTTTGTGTAGTCAATAAAGCAACGATATTGATTTTTGTTTACTTCTATATGTCACAAAATAAAACCGTGAGTTTAACCCGTTGATTATTATAGAGGATTTCTGATTAAACGGACGATCTGCTAAGCGACAATTGTTTCAACTAATACAGAGAAAACATTCATAGTTGTGGCTGCACGTGTTCCCAAACAGGTCGGGCATAAATAACAGCGGTACTCGTACATCTGGTCAGCAACAATAGGAACATTCGGAAGTGAGATGAATGCATACATCGCTTTGACAGTTTATCAACAGTCAGAGACAACCGCAATTGGCAGCTAGGGACAGGTAACAGTCTATCTGTCAATTTATAGTTTCCGGAACATTAAGAAGATTGGCAGCTTGTTGAGGAAAACTATTGTTGGGATCATACAGTAACTCGTTAGTTTGTTGGGGGAGTCAAAACTAGTGATGACAACTTTGACAGTGACTAGGCAAGGGAAAATCGATTCTTGACAATGGATGATATGCCAAAATAACACCTGCAGGACATCAACCATGTCACGTGACCAATTTTAGGTTTTGCCATAAACCATGATTGGGAGAAAGAGAGTTGACCAAAACCGTGGATTATGATGGACGTGTTTGTGGGAGAGCTCTACAGTGTTAGATTAATTTAAGATTAACTAGCATGTGTCGTTATGGCAAAGTGTAGTAGCCATCTCGGGAATGAGGCGGTTTTGCATAAGGTAGTCAATATAGTCTATTAGTTCTAATTAATATAGACTGTAACCTTGTTAAAACTAAAGTGTGATGATTAGCACTGTTAGTGGAAAACTAACTAGAGTAGGGAAGTGATACTTGGCTCTGTTAGTTGAAAATAGATTAGTGAAGTGTTGATAAGCTTTACTAGTTGAGAATAGAGTAATGATGGATAATTGGGAGACGGGGAAATTGCCCACTGGGGTTTTGCACTCTGTACTTTCCTTGTCATAGCCTGATTCGGCCCTAGGTGGGTAGCTAATCTGCTCTATGACAGTGTTTAGTTAGCTAAAGATCACTGAGCAAGGCAATAGGCTTACACTCAGCCGGTAGGATCAGTGACTAGTACTATCACCAGATGTGTTGTTTCTATCCTAGGTTCCCTACCAAATCCGAGGAAACTCAACAAGGTTTTAGGAAAGGTTGAAATCCCATTCGGAAGAACACCAGTTGAACAGTCAATAAAGTTTCGTACAGAACGTAACTAAAGCTAGAAGGAAGATGATTCACCAAAGACGGGTGATGATTGTTGATGCACCACACAGCATCAGATAGTAGTAACTAACCGAGAACATTAATTATAATAGTTACATAGTGTGACATAAGCTCGTGTAATAGAACACAAGACATGATACTTGAGGCTAGATAGACACGAGTGAGGATCAAGTACATTAACAATTAACATTAATAACTGTGTACACCCTACAAAGGACTTGTGCATTCTTTAGGAACGATAGGAACGGACATTGTGTAGGGTGCAACCGGTCCATGATTAACTGTTATTACCACCGGTGTCTATTTCGATGATCATGAAATGGGATTACCAGAGGTCTACAGAGGCAAGTCAGTATCCGGCAAGATGGTTTCGGCACTGGGTGAGATGTACCTGTTCTGATGTAACGTGCTGTGGTCTAGCCTTGCTAGGATGAGCTGACTGGGTTGTTGTCTGAGAGTCCGATTCTACACACTTTATAGAACACGTCACACATTTTCTTCGCATACACGTCTCATATACGTTACACTTTTCTTTTAATAAATTAATCTTTATTAATTTTTAGAAGCAAGAGTTGTTGAGTATGTTGCGTTGGGGAAGAATGAGAGGGGGCACAGTACAACAGTGAGAGAGTGATAGGAAAAGGTGTCCATTGGCTGATGGAGTGTGTTGGACGGAAGCTGGTGGATTCTCCAGGATATTGATAAGGGAAAAAATATTATAATGTGGGTGTTGACTCTCTTCACTCCAGGGACGACACTTTAAAGGAGGACACGACACTATAGAACGTTCAATTACTGTTCACAGAATATACACAGCATTTACTGTACCCTTGTCTCCTACAAACCCACATTGTTCTTCCCCTATTTCGGGTTATATTTTCTTCCTAACTCTTTGCATGATAATTCTCAGCAAAATCTTCGTGATGTCGCTCATTATACTATTATATATATATATATATATATATATATATATATATATATATATATATATATATATATATATATATATATATATATATATATATATATATATCATGTGCCATGCCGGAAAGCGTGGGCGTATATATATATATATATATATATATATATATATATATATATATATGCGTGCGTGCGTGCGTGCGTGTGTGTGTGTGTGTGTGTGTGTATGTGTGTGTGTGTGTGTGAAATATAGCGTTGTCTAAAAGGAGGTGACAATTCGGCAGTCGATATAATGAGAATTTCATATTATTAAAGTGATGATTCAACTCCCCATAAAATGAAAATTTCATACTGTCTAAAAGAAAGTAGCAATTTAGCAAGCGACATAGTGAGAGTTTTCCGTTAACTAAATGTAAACTAGTTTGAGAATCAAATTGAGGTTAGATAACGCTGCATTCTCTCCCCATACCTGTTCAACATCTATAAGGAACACGTAGAAATGATGAGATCAGTGACAGCTTTTATCTATTCATAATTTGTGGATATCCATTCAAGCACTCAGGTATGCTGATGGTTGATCCTTCACTCAGACATTGCCAGGGTATTAGAAGAGATTATGATGTCTGTCAAGTGACACAGTGAAAATAAAATCGGTTTCTGAACTTTAAAGAAAATTAAACTATTATCCATGGACACAAACACATGTCAATCAAAAGTTTACAATCAACAATGAAGAGATTCAACAGTATATTTGTGAAGAACATGCAGCATTCCGATAGCAAATGTAGATTTGTGTCTTGGACCGTTTAGCAATCATTACAGGAGAACATTCGAACTTCTGAACCAAAAAATTATAGTACATGTGTTGTTGTTGTTTTGTTTTCTTTAATGTCATTGCCATGGCACAAGAATTGCCTTGCCTGCTGACATGGTACAGATGTCGCCTGCTGTCATGGAATAAGATTTCTGACTATTATATTATTAAGTGACTGATTATAATGTTATATCTGGACTCTCTTTCACTTCCTCCATGTATCATTTCGGAATCAGAGATAGACATTACTTATACAAACTTCACGGAACGCCCTACAGTTTCACGTCTTCTATTATGGCACTGACATGTTTGCAATGTTTAACATATGCACAACATCGTATTGTGCACTCGCATCTACTTTACAATAGCAATATTAAAACTATCAACAAGTGGCGGCACTCTATACATTCAAAGCAATGTTTTCCCCTCATCATCATCAAGTGCCGTGCCAGCTGGCGTAGGCGTTCATGGCTCTCCATAGATCTCGGTCTTTGGTTTTCTGGATCAACTCTGCTGCTGATATTCCTCCATGCCACCGTCTCAATCCATCCAGCATCACTTCTCTTGGTCTACCTCTGCCTCTCTTCCCCTCGATCTTTCCAGTTGTTACGATGTTCTCCAATGCCTCTCTTCTCATCACATGACCGAGGAAAGCTGTTTGTCTCTGTCTTATTGTTGTATATAATGTTCTAGTTTCGTTAGCCTGTTTCAGGCAGTCGTCGTTAGTTACTCTGGCAGTCCAAGGAATTCGCAACATTCGTCTCATGAACCACATCTCTTTTGCTTCTAATTTCTTCTTAATTTGTTCATTTACATTCCAAGAATGTTACATTCCAAGAATAGAACTCCCTAGTGAGTTTAAATAACGAAGACACAAACAATAGATTGCACTATTTATTGCCTGGCATATTTCGCTGCATCTCGTCAGGTACATACTGCAGAATTCACACAACATAAAGTAAATTAACTAGATAAATCCTTCAAGCTGAAATATACACATGTTCGCACAGTAAACAAAGTTTGCAGAAGCAATAATGATCAATCAACGCAAGCCAGATTTGTGCAAACAGAAAGACATGGTAGTCAGCTTAACATTACCGTGGTAGATAATTGACATTACTCTTCTTGTATGAACCGTTCCGCCCCACCGCAGTTGTTGTGATATTCTGTTAGTTGGTAACCTTGGCCAACATAAAGCAGGAAACTGCAGACACACTGCTTATGGAAGTACATGAGGCGGGAGAACTGGAGAAAGATTGAGAAGCGTTTCGGTGGGCAGTGATGACAGCAGAAAGATAGTGACCAGGGCTTAAGAACCGAGCAAAAGAATGAGACAAAATGTCCTTTATTTTTTCTTTTTTTCACGGTGACAACGAAGCTTATGAGAGAAACACAACTACCTGTTCAAATCGGTGCCTGCTGTGCGTCTATGTGTTCTTTTGCCTGAATGCTAATGTTTGGGAATGAGTAATAAAGTGGTAAAAAAACTGAAGGAAGTGAGAATGGCGTTTTTGAGATCAATGTTGTAAATATCGTTAACAGAGAAGACAACAAACGCTGAAGTAATAACGGCAATTAAAAACAAATTTTGTTGCGTATCCCTTACGGGACGTTGCAGTCAACACCAGCATTTACAGCTGCCGTTGATGTACTAGGCAAGTGTTACGTTCACTAGTTTGACATTGCTTTCTGAACGACCGGCTCCCATACCAGCACGTTATAACACAATTTGCTGCACAAATCGGTCTCAGCTGAGTTTCGAACGCCTGGTACCCGGCTCACGAACCGCGTTCGCAAGCCTTTGGCCACGGATACCGGCAATAATAACAGCATTATGTGTTAATAAACCACTCATCAAAACCATTAAAAGAAGCATTCAACAAATGTACGAGACATACGAACTGATGTTAAATACACAAATTAGCCCTATACGAGGAGATACATAGAGGACCCAGTAGCCTATACGAGGAGATACATAGAGGACCCAGTAGCCTATACGAGGAGATACATAGAGGACCCAGTAGCCTATGCGAGGAGATACATAGAGGACCCAGTAGCCTATACGAGGAGATACATAGAGGACCCAGTAGCCTATGCGAGGAGATACATAGAGGACCCAGTAGCCTATACGAGGAGATACATAGAGGACCCAGTAGCCTATGCGAGGAGATACATAGAGGACCCAGTAGTCTATACGAGGAGATACATAGAGGACCCAGTAGCCTATACGAGGAGATACATAGAGGACCCAGTAGCCTATACGAGGAGATACATAGAGGACCCAGTAGCCTATACGAGGAGATACATAGAGGACCCAGTAGCCTATACGAGGAGATACATAGAGGACCCAGTAGCCTATACGAGGAGATACATAGAGGACCCAGTAGCCTATACGAGGAGATACATAGAGGACCCAGTAGCCTATACGAGGAGATACATAGAGGACCCAGTAGCTGATTGGTTATTAAATTATCGGATGCCAGGAGGAAGAGCTACTAAAGGACATTAATATTGTAAACACATTGTCTTTGTTAAAGGGGGTCCACTTGCCATCCGACACAATCTGACACCCTGGCCAGAACGCCACTGAGAGGAGCAAATGGAAAATATGTAAAGACGTATGTGAAACCTTAAATAGCTGGGCAACAAATAATGATGTAAGCAATATCACATGAAATAGGGCAATAGAGGGACATGATCGCCAATGTCTGCTTTAGGCCAGACACCATATATTGCCATCTGTTTGACTTTTTTAAGAGGCATCTTTTCATGTTGCTCCGTGGCAAAGGTGTAACGGACAACGTTGCGAGCGATTTGGCAGCAGACCCCCTTGCGTTGATTTTTATAAAATGGAATGAGTGCCCGTCGTTCAGAAAGCAATGGCAAATTACTGAACGTAAATTTGTCATGAAATCACAAACAGCCAAACATATTAGCATTGACTGCAACGTCCTGTAAAGTACATGTAACTAACTTATTTCATGTGTAATTAATACAGTTATTATCATTGTCTTTCAGTGCTGGATAATGTCCACATGCCGAACCAAAAGACTTGGCTGACAAAGTGGTTCAACTATAAACATTATGTGTGCATGTCTGTCTGTAGCCAACAGTTGTCTAGGAGAGGTAAGTCTTATGAATATTTACTTTCTTACTTCCATTGCACATAAACGCATACGCACATTTGATCAAATATCCACTCATGCGTTCACAGTTCACTTACACTCAGCCATCAACCCACTAATTGGTTCAAACACCCAAGTACACAATGGCTGACGCACACATCCTTGCATACACCATCTAGCTCAAACATGCGTGTACAGATAGCCTCGCTCAAGTAAATGTCTGTGTACATGCCTTGAGGAAGCCACGGCAGCGTTGGTAATGGGTTCGAATCCGCATCGTGGGGAATTTGTAAAGTTGACTAGAGCACCCACGTCGACTCAGTCTAAATGTGGTACCAGGAAATATTTTGGAAAGTCAGTTGATACTGACCGCATCAGCCACCTAGTGTCGGTTGGTCTATACAAATGTGTGCTAGCACCATATTCCCGAAGCGAGTTAAACTGTATAAAAAGAATCGTGTACTTGTAAATACGGCTCAAGTCGTTTTGAATAACTGGTAACAAAGGTAGAGGATCCGCTTTCATGCCCCAACCCGTATCCATTAGATTTCAGTCTGGTGTTGGGTATCTGCGTCTCCCTTTAGTGTGTCGTCGGAGCAAATCTGCCCAGCTGGATTACACATTGTCCGCATCAACCCACGAATATAGTGGATCGAATTCGGCCATCACGGAACATTTGCTGAATAGGTTTAATTTGTGTTTAATTACGGTGACAGAGATTTTTAATATTCTAAGGACTGGAGGAAAGTCACACTAAAAAATAGCGCGTGCATTTGCAGTAAGCAAAATGGCCCCGTAGATGCACTGTTACCGGCAATTACCATTCGGCCGATAACAAAACTGTCTTCTGAGCATAATAAACATGAGCAATTGGAAAAGCGAACACGTTATGAATGAAACGGCATACATCGAGATGCAAAAATGTGGTATACTCCCGATAGATATTACACCGTGGTCGTGACATGGGTTAAAACAGCTACGATCTTTTCTCCAGGACACTCTGGTGTGGTTGGAAATGAACAGACAGATTGGCTGGTGCTGCATCATTGAGAGGTGATTTGATGCATGATAAGGCACATGTAGTGAAGGCCCTCTGGGAGCGTGTGAATAATGCACAAGAACAGATAGACGATCATGGTCTAGAGACATTGGGGCAGCAGGGGAGGGGGGGGGGGGGACTCAGAGGATGTGGTCGATAGTCGTCACTCAGAGGTAAAGCAAGACGGACATATACATATAATCAGATTGGAACGGGCACCATTAGCAACTGCGCTGGCTGTTGAAGATGATGACAGTGCGCTTATGGGAATGCCACGATGTCGGTTCGTGACTCCACTCTGTCGAAAGGTCAGCGAGAAGTATCTTCACCTTTAATTCACTCTTCTTTATCTTTATATCAACCATCTTCACCTATGTTTACCTCTAGATCACCCATCTTTACCTCTAGTTCACATATGTTTACCTCTAGATCACCTACGTTTGCCTCTAGATCACCGACGTTTACCTTTAAACCATATATCTTTACATCTAGATCATATATCTTTACATCTAGATCACCTGTATTTACCTCTACATCAGCTACGTTTACCTCTAGATCACCGACGTTTACCTCTAGATCATATATCTTTACATCTAGATCACCTGTGTTTACCTATAGATCAGCTACGCTTACCTCTAGATCACCCATATTTACTTCTAGTTCAAATATGTTTACCTCTAGATCACCTACGATTACCTCTAGAACAAATATCCTTACCTCTAGATCATATACCTTTACCTCTAGATCATATATCTTTACCTCTAGATCATATATTTTTACCTCTAGATCATATATCTTTACCTCTAGATCATCTATCCTTACCTCTAGATCATATATCCTTACCTCTAGATCATATATCTTTACCTCTAGATCATATATCTTTACCTCTAGAACATATATCTTTACCTCTAGATCATATATCTTTACCTCTAGATCATATATCTTTACCTCTAGATCATATATCCTTACCTCTAGAACGTATATCTTTACCTCTAGATCATATATCTTTACCTCTAAAACATATATCTTTACCTCTAGATCATATATCCTTACCTCTAGATCATATATCTTTACCTCTAGATCATATATCCTTACCTCTAGATCATATATCTTTACCTCTAGATCATATATCTTTACCTCTAAAACATATATCTTTACCTCTAGATCATATATCCTTACCCCTAGATCATATATCTTTACCTCTAGATCATATATCTTTACCTCTAGAATATTTATCTTTACCTCTCGATCATATATCTTTAACTCTAGAACATATATCTTTAAACCCGACACCCCACATTGTGCCAACGGCTTCGGGCAGAAGAGAGCAATTGGGAGGGTACAAGCCTTACCCTGGTGCGAGGAAATGCAAGCTAAAGACAAAATGTCATGGCAGTGCAGACCAGGCCCTAAGCATTGGTTGGCGGCTGGTCTAGGATCGAAGCTAAGGCAGGTGGACAGTTAGAGCATTGCTTTGCTGATCCGGCAGCTTCTGCAGCTTGTCTTGTTCCAGATGTAGAGGTGTTACCTTTCCTCTGGAGTGAACTAGGCAGGCCGAGAGAGGGATCATGCTGCATGGGCAGCCCAGGCTTTGTGCTATAGAGAGGCAATAACTCCATCCCTGGTCGTAACCGATCTCGGAATCAAAGCGAGAGGCAACTGTTACGGGTTATAAGTCCCTGTCAATTAGCGTAGACATGGGGCGCCACGAGTTGCCTCTGACGGTGGGAGACACCTACAGGTGTTACTGATTAGCTACCGCCCGCCTCAAGCTGGGCATCCCCCGGCCAATTGGGTGCTGATCCGCCACAGTCTGCCTGCTTCAATGGGTGCTTGGCGCTAGGACAACATCTGAATCTCAGGCTGTAAAACCAATGCACCAGGTGCTAATCAAAAAGAAAAATAGAAACCTCAGGCTACGGCTTGCAACCTGAAACGTGAGAACCATGTGTCCAGGATTTTCCACTGACTTGACCAATATTGACGATGTGAGAAAAACGGCTGTGATTGATGCCGAACTCAATCGTCTTAACATTGATATTGCAGTCCTGAAGAAGACTCGCCTCGCTGAGGAAGGGTCACTCAGGGAAAACAATTACACTTTTGTTTTTGTTTTTTGGAAGGATAGAGGGCAGGCAGAAAAAAGGCAACACGGTGTGGGTTTTGCAGTGAAGAATTCGCTACTGGGAATGATTGAAATTCCAGCAGGAGGAAATGAAAGACTATTATCCCTGCGCTTGGCAACCTCTTGTGGTTTTGACACCATTATTACTGCATGTGCACCGCCACTCGATTCCTCTGATGATGTGAAGTATTCGCTCTATGAGGAGTTAGACTCCGTGATCAAGGCAGTTCCAAAATCTGACTACATTTATATGCTCTGTGACTTCAGTGCTCGTAAGGGCAGGGACTCGAGTTCATGGCCAGTGTGCCTTGGAATATACAACATCGGTCGCATGAATGAAAATAGGCAAAGGCTGTTGGAGCATTGCACCAGAAACGACCTATGTATTACAAATTCCTTTTTTAAAACAAAAGAGTTGCATAAGGTAATATGGAAACATCCAAGATCCGGCCATTGGCACAAGCTGGACTTCATCATCACACGGAGACAACATCTGAACCATGTATCATTGACTCGAAGTTACCACAGTGCTGACTGTGATACGGATCATTTTTTTGGTTGTTGCAAGGGTTAGACTGAGACCAAAGAGAAACTACACAGCCAAAAACAAATCTAGCCCCAGGATTAATATTATTAACACCAACGATCCTGAAAAGTGCTTTCAGTTTCAACAGCAACTTGAAGACGATTTCACTGATACACCAGAAAATTGTACAGTAAATGAAAAGTGGGGTCAACTTAAGAAACTCTTTATAAAACTGTCGTAGGGGTGTACGGCACTGTGGATCTTCAGAGGCAGGACTTGTTTGCGGCAAACAGTCAGACTCTGCAGCCCTTGATTGATAAGAAGAAGATAGCTCTCTTGAGAAACAAGGAAAGACCAACGCGTAACACTTTGAGTGAGATAAAGCAAGCTAGGGAGGATGTGCAAAAGGCTGCCAGGCAGTGTGCAAATGGTTATTGGATCAAGTTATGTGAGTCCATTCAAATCGCAAGTGATAAGGGAAACATCAGAAGCATGTATGAAGGAATAAAGAAAGCCTGTGGTCCAATGATCAAAAGAAGTGCACCATTGAAAACGTTGACTGGAGAAATCATAACTGATAAGAAACAGCAGATGGACAGATGGGTAGAGCACTATTTGGAGCTTTACTCAAGTGAAACCAAACAGCGGATGATGCCCTCAACGCCATAGAGGCTCTACCAACTCTTGACCACCTGGACACACTTCCCACCATAACAGAAGTTAAGTGTGCTATAAATGAACTTGCATCTGGCAAGGCTCCAAGTAAGGATGGGATTCCAATAGAGGTTATCAGGAGTGGGCAAGACACACTCACTCTACAGATCCACCAGCTAATAGAGCTATGCTGGCGAGAAGAACAAGTCCTACAGGATTTCAAAGACTCAAGCATCATAACACTGTAAAAGAACAAGGGCGATCGGAGCGACTGCAACAACTATAGGGATATCTCACTTCTGTATATTGTTGGAAAACTATGTGCCAGAATTGTTCTGCGCAGACTTCAAGTCCTAGGAGATCAAGTCTACCCCGAATCACAGTGTGGCTTTCGACAGAACCGGTCTACCATTGACATGATATTCCCATTGCGTCAAATGCAAGAAAAATGCCGTGAACAGAATCAACCACTGTTTATTGCCTTTATTGACCTCATAAAAGCATTTGATTTGGTAAGTCGTGAGGGTCTGTTCAAGGCACTAAAGAAGATTGGCTGCTCACCAAATCGTCTGTCCATTGTGGAATCGTTCCACACAGGCATGAAGGGTATAATCAAGTTTGATGGTTCAACTTCTGAAGAGTTTGAAATCAAAATTGGAGTTTAGCAAGGTTGCGTACTAGCTGCCACCCTCTTTGGAATATACTTTTCACTTCTACTGAAATATGCCTTTCATGATCAGGATGGTAGTATATACATTCACTCACGCTCAGATGGCGGCCTCTACAGTGCTCAGAGATTGAAGGCCAAGACCAAAATTAGGAGGGTACTGATCAGAGAGTTGCATTTTGCATATGATGCTGCAGTTACGACCCACTCTGAGGAAGAATTACAATGTCTACTATCTGCATTCTCCAATGGTTGTTCCGAATTTGGTTTAATAATTAGCAAAAAGAAGACACAGATTATGTCACAAGGTGCACATGGGGTACCATCAATCTTTATTGACGACGCCGAACTAGAGATGGTAGACCAAAATACATATCTAGGATCAGTGGTAAATAGCAAATTATCCCTAGATCAGGAAATCAACAACCGGATTGGTAAGTCAGCAACAACAATGAACAGGTTAAGAAAAAGAGTCTGGGAGAACAGGAAGCTTACTGCCAAAACAAAAGTCCTTGTCTATCAAGCCTGTGTTCTTAGTACTCTTCTTTATGGCAGTGAAACCTGGACAACTTACTCACACCAAGAGAAGCGTTTAAACAGCTTTCATATGCGGTGTCTGCAAAGAATTCTTAGTATTAAGTGGCAAGACAAAATCACAAATACTGAAGTATTGGAAAGATTAGGTTGTGTGACGGTTTATTCCATGCCCAGTCTTCGTAAACTTATATGGATAGGACATCTTAGGAGGATGGATGATGGTAGAATATCAAAGGACATGTTTTTTGGTGAATTACAGATGGGTAAGAGATCTCAGGGTCGGCCTCTACTACGATACAAAGATGTGTGTAAGTGGGACATGATTGATACAGGCATTGATAATGCACATTGGGAGAAAGTCTCCGCTGAACATGTTGCATGGAGGGCAAACATCAGAAATGGAATAAAGACAAAGGAGAAAATTATTGCAGATAAGTCACACACCGAGCGTGTCAGACGTAAGATTGTTCATTACGGTGGAAATAACCACATGTTCACATGCACCCACTGTCAACGAACATTTACAGCGCTAATTGGCCTTACCAGTCACATTCGCTACCGCCATGGTTAAAAGTTATTATGCCTTTTTGAAGCACAAACTATCGTCTGTCAAAACGGCAAGGTGGCAAGTATATATCTTTACCTCTAGATCACCTACGTTTACGTCTAGATTATATATCTTTACCTCTAGATCACCTGTTTACATCACACATCACCACATCACCTACGTTTATCACTAGATCGACTATCTTTACCTCTAGATCACCTGTGTTTACCTCTAGACCCTCCTCCTCCCTCTTCCTCCTCCTTCTTCCTTCTCCTCCCTCCTCCTCCCTTTTCCTCCCTCCTCCTCCTCCCTTTTCCTCTAAATCACCTGGGTTTACCTTTAGATCATCTATCTTTGCATCTAGATCACATATGTTACTTCTAAATCACCCATCTTTACTTCTAAATCACCTACGTTTACCTCTAGATCACCCATCTTTACCTCTTGATCACCTGTGTTAACCTCTAGTTCAGCTATGTTTACCTCTGGATCACCTACGTTTACCTCTAGATTATCTATTGTTACCTCTAGGTCACAAGTATTTACCTCTAGATCACCTATGTTTACCAGTAGATCACCTGCGTTTACCTCAAGATCACCTACGTTTACTTCTAAATCACCTATCTTTACCTCTAGATCACAATTTGTACCTCGAGGTCACCTTCGTTTCCCTCTAAATCACCCATCTTTACCTCTAGATCACATGTGTTTACATCTAGATCACCTGTGTTTACCTCTAGATCACCTACGTTATCCTCTAGATCAGTGGTTCTCAACCTCTTTTGGCCCGTGCCCCCCTTCACCATATTTTTAGGATGCCATTCCCCCCCCCCCCTTACCATATTTTTAGAACTACACAGTATACTTAATAATTGAAGCTAAATTTAATAGCACACACTAAAACAAGTCTAGACATCTACATAAAACATGATTTGCGGAGCAACTTACGTTATAAAATGAATTTCAGAAGGGTAATGCGTACAGAACTGTAAAGTATGAAGGGAAAAACAATATCAAGTAATTGGTTCTTGTATTCACGCAGTCTAGAAATAATCTTAATTCCCCCCCCCTCCCTGGAAACCCTAAAATTCCCCCCTTGGGGGGAATTCCCCACCGGTTGAGAACCACTGCTCTAGATCGACTATCTTTACCTCTAGATCACCTGTGTTTACCTTTGGACCACATATCTTTTCCTCTAGATCACCTACGTTTACCTCTAGATCACCTATGATTACCTCTAGATCACCCACCTTTATTTCTAGATCACCTGTGTTTACCTCCTGATCACCCATCTTTATCACTTGATCACCTGTGTTTACCTCTAGATCACCTGTGTTTACCTCTATATCGCCTACGTTTACCTCTAGATCACCTACGTTTACCTCTAGATCACCTATGATTACCTCTAGATCACCCACCTTTATTTCTAGATCACCTGTGTTTACCTCTAGATCACCTATCATTACCTCTACATCACTTACGTTTACCTCTAGATTACCTATCCTTACCTATTGATCACCAATATTTACACATAGACCACCCATCTTTACCTCTGGATCACCTACATTTACATCTAGATAATCTATGTTTATCTCTAAATCACTCATGTTTATCACTAGATTCACTATGTTTACCTCTAGATCACCTACCTTTCCCTCTAGATTATCTGTAATTTACACCTATATCTCCCATCCTTAACTCTAGATCACATATGTTTCCCCCTATATTACGCATCCTTACCTATTGATCACAAATGTTTACCCATAGATCACCCATCTTTACCTCTGGATCACATATCCTTACATCAAGATCTCCTTATGAACGCAATTCGTAATTCCGTATACCCGTGTTCGAAACACAGTTGCGCACGATTTGGCAACAGACTGCTTTGTATTGGTTGTTTTACAAAATGGTATGGGTACCGGTCGAATGGCAAACTACTGAATGTGAACTTGCCAAGAGATCCCAACAGCAAAAGTTGCTGGTGTTAACTGCAACGTCCTGAAAGGATATGCAACTTTGTATCTTTCCCTCTAGATAACCCATCTTTACATCCAGATCACTTATAGTTCTCTATATATCACCTATCTTTCCCTCTAGATCACCCATCTGTACAACTACATCACCTATATTTCTCTATTGATCACCTATCTTTACCTCCAAATCTCCTAACCTCACCTCAAGATAACCCTATCCTGACCTCTAGATCACCTGTGTTTCCCTCTTGATCGCCCATGCTTACCTCTAGATCACATAGACCTAATTATTTAATAACAGAATACGAAACAAAGCAGCAGAAATGTGCTTTCCGAAGAAAGTGCAGTGAGCAGTGTGGGCGGAGAGAAAAACACACAAGAAAGACTTTCAAGAAACAAATGGAAACCGGTAATTAATTATAAAAATCAGACGAAAACAACCAAGATTTTTTGGGACACATTTAAATGTAAAATGAATTTGAAAATCTAATGATAGCCTATAAAATTGATGGGAGCCGGCAAAGGAAAGGCAAAAGGAGAAATAGCTGGATAGCTTGACCAGATGACATCACCGAGACAAAAACAAGCCTGACCCAAGGCGTTGGTGGTCGTGTGAGAGGGCGAACCATTGCTGTCCAGCTTATCGTCACGGCACGTTATAATGATGAAGACAAAGCTGCCATCTGAAAACCAGGGACGCGCTGGTTTAAAACAGCAGGCTAGTACAAACTGGATATTACTGAGAGTAAAACGGAAGCGGCGGGGTCTGCTTCCGGCCATCAATCTGAATATACCAGGAAGATAGCAGCGGAAACAATGCCAGCATAGCGTGACAACAAGCCATAAACAACGGTGGCCATTGACGATCTGCCATAACGACTAATGTTTCATGCGTCTCTCGGTGACCCGAATAACTGCTATTGCGCTCAGTAATCAGTCGAGTGCAGGTCTGCTACGCTCATCTGTATTCACCAGTATCTAAACAGACATTGGTGATTTCCCCACAGACAAATAGAATCAACGTCGTAGTGGTGCATCGTTTAACTGTGTATGTGTGCGTGTCTTTGTGTGCAGCCCGGTCTTCATTTCCGCGAAAGAGCAGTGGCTAGACACTCCCCTGTCTGTCCGGTAGTCAAAGGTTTGAATCTGCACCGAGACGGATGTTTAGTTCACCAGGGCCCCCCTGGTCGACCCAGCCGGAAATAAGTACCGTATAAAATCTTGGGAAGTAAAGGCGGCCGGTGTGATACTGACCACATCACCCACCGAAATAAATATAAGATAATAATAATAAATTAGAGAACTTGGTGACAACTGGCAAAATCGAGGGGAAGAGAACAAGGGGAAGGCAGGGACGTAAATACCTGGATGGCTTGGCCACATGGCATGGTCGAGACAGGAACACTGAGCTGTGCCATGACTCTGGTGATCGAATGAGATGACGAAACATAACCGCCCACGCTTATCGGTATAGCACATGATGATGATGAGTTCTCTGAAAAGTGTGCAGTCTTAGTACTCGAGACACCCCATAGTCTGCGATATCATTACTATGAACTTTTGTTTAACCTGTTTCGGCAACATGGTTTTTGATCTGACTCCGTGGATAGAACATGAAGATACATCCTAGTCATTACAGGACTGCAGCCAGTCAGCTGTAGCGAGGACTCTAACAACTGCATCACAATCACTGTACAGCTCTACAAAGGAATCAATATTTCTTCACTAAGATTTCTACTTTGCCAAGCTGACAATTGGTTCTTTCTCTTACAGCTATAAATGTGTGAGCTATCCGACCAATTTTTACTCCCATAATAGTTACACAGTGCGCAGCGAACCGATTGTGCTCCCAGCTATGCATATTCCAAAGAAACCGACCGTATTGCCGAGTTAACCAATTATAGATGATTGTGTCAATTCTGGCTTTCTGGATCTGATGAACTGCTATCTCCACTTGGATGTGTTCACGTCACTAATTATAAGATACTAGCTGACCCTGCCCGGCTTCGCCCAGTCTCTGGTGGGAAGCATCTCATTTAATTCATATAAGTAGTCATATAAGTTCCCGTTCCCGTTACCGACTATCTGTCTGTCTGTCTGTCTGTCTGTCTGTCTGTCTGACCCGGCCCGACATCGCCCAGCTCCTGGTGTGAAGCATCTCATTTAATTTATATAAGTAGTCATATAAGTTCCTGTTCCCGACTGTCTATCTGTCTGTCTGTCTGTCTATCTGTCTGCCTGACCCTGTCCGGCTTCATTAAATTCATACAACAAAAAAAAATGTAACTTAAAAGAACGTTCTACCACACACCATCCATTATTTTTAATGAAAACTCTTTCTAATCACCTGCATGACTACAGTAACTTCTTAAGCAAAAAAAGATGAGTTACAATGTTATGCATTGTGCATCATTTTTATGAAAACTTTGAAAATGCCTTACAGATTGTATCATTATTTATTATAACTCATATGCCGGTACATAACTATGGACAAAGAGTTTATAAATCTTTGAAAACGATGCCACAATATGACTATAAGTTATACAGAAAAGTTATGCCCCTTGAAATAACTTTTACAGAGTTAGGTCCCCTGAGATATATGAAATTATGATGAAAAATGAAAAATGAAATAATACTGAGTAAGCAGGCGATTTCACACTAACAAAATATCACAGTTGACAGCTCTGGAATGAAAGGAAGGCGTGTAGAAAATTTTATCTCAATCGGATGGGCCGTTCGCGAACGAATAAAGGACACACATACATACATACAGAGATACGCACATCCTAATTTATATATAAGATTAACTTTAGTACGTTTGTCTTGTTGAGAATAACGGCTGTTGTTATATTTTGCATCGGTAGACATGATGGCAAAGTTGGTAGTCGACAAATGAGCAGCCCTACACTTGGAGTTCCATCCTCAGTTTTAGCGAGTTTTCTCACGCTGTACACGGCGATGAGACACAATCTATATACTGGAAGCCACAAGAGCAGCTGTACACGGCGATGAGACACAATCTATATACTGGAATCCACAAGAGCAGCTGTACACGGCGATGAGACACAATCTATATACTGGAATCCACAAGAGCAGCTGTACACGGCGATGAGACACAATCTATATACTGGAATCCACAAGAGCAGCTGTACACGGCGATGAGACACAATCTATATACTGGAATCCACAAGAGCAGCTGTACACGGCGATGAGACACAATCTATATACTGGAATCCACAAGAGCAGCTGTACACGGCGATGAGACACAATCTATATACTGGAATCCACAAGAGCAGCTGTACACGGCGATGAGACACAATCTATATACTGGAATCCACAAGAGCAGCTGTACACGGCGATGAGACACAATCTATATACTGGAATCCACAAGAGCAGCTGTACACGGCGATGAGACACAATCTATATACTGGAATCCACAAGAGCAGCTGTACACGGCGATGAGACACAATCTATATACTGGAATCCACAAGAGCAGCTGTACACGGCGATGAGACACAATCTATATACTGGAATCCACAAGAGCAGCTGTACACGGCGATGAGACACAATCTATATACTGGAATCCACAAGAGCAGCTGTACACGGCGATGAGACACAATCTATATACTGGAATCCACAAGAGCAGCTGTACACGGCGATGAGACACAATCTATATACTGGAATCCACAAGAGCAGCTGTACACGGCGATGAGACTCAATCTATATACTGGAATCCACTAGAGTAGCCGTACACGGCGATGAGACACAATCTATATACTGGAATCCACTAGAGTAGCCGTACAAACTCAATCCTTTGGTGACTGTGCGTGTGCTTGAGGTTAGCCTGCTTGGACTGGGTTTCTTCTATCGAATTTGTTGGTCACTTGTCTTGTTTTTTCTTGTTGGACATATTGTGTCGGCTCTCAGAGGTCTGAAATACCGGTGAGGTAATATTCAAGTTTTTAGGCATTCCTTAAGAAATCTCAATCGACAATCCGTTACGCTAATTATACTTCAACTTGAGTAATCCATCTAATTTCTTCGCAGTTGGTAATAGGAGGTGACGTTCCAGACATGTTTTCCCGTTGTGAATTTGTATAACAAACAATAGATTGCACGATTTATTACCTGGCATACTTCGCTGCATCTCGTCAGGTACACACTGCAGATATCACACAACATAAACAAAAGTACAGTAATAAGATAAATCCTTCAAGCTGAAATATACACATATTCGCAAAGAAATTTCAATTGTCAACCACGGTCATTTTAAACTCTGACTATCATCCAGAAAACTGGCGCATGTATATTAATGGTGATAGCTTCTGTCATCTTTAACATGCGACTATGTTGTGTGTTAACACTCGAAATTCATTGTCCCTATACGTGACCGATTTCCAAAATGTGCCGTCCAATCGATGAGGTAGGAGGTGTGTGGTGTGTCGGCTTAGCCAGTCCCCATGGTATTTGTGTATTATTCTGTCAATCCAGTTGGGTATATTTTCGAAAACACTGTTGTTTAACTGCCTGTCTGTGCTGTCGATGTATATATTTTTGGTACTCGCTGTGTGTAAGACTGTTTGCTGACCCCCCTTTTAACGTAAGATAGACAAGCTCCTTCACATTCTGGTTTCAGAACAAGTCAATACTCCCCACCATTTTAGTTTAGTTTAGTTTAGTCGACGAATCAACATCACGGCACACGGGTGTAACCAATAAGTTTTCCGTTCTACTCCTAACTCAAGCCTGAGTCAGAGAATCTCAGCTCAGTGCACGAACTCCGTAGCACCAGCGAGGATCCTGAAATACTTTGGTTAGATATTTAACTCGAAATTCTGCCCGGGCATCGCCGTTAGGCTACTCTTTTTCGATTTCCAACTGCCAAGGGATTTTTTACGTGCTCAACAATAGACACGAGCGTGGCTGGCTACCTGGCTGGCTGGCTGGCTGGCTGGCTGGTTGGCTGGCTGGCTGTCTGTGCGTGCGTGCGTGCGTGCGTGTATGTATGTATGTATATATGTATGTATGTATGTATGTATGTATGTATGTATGTATGTATGTATGTATGTATGTATGTATGTGTGTGTGTGTGTGAATGTATGCATGTATGTATGTATGCATGTATGTGTGTGTGTGTATTTATGTATGTGTGTATGCATGTATGTATGTATGGTATGTGTGTGTATGTATGTATGTCTGTATGTATGTATGTACATACGTACGTACGTATGTATGTATGTATGTATGTATGTATGTATGTATGTATGTATGTATGTATGTATGTATGTATGTATGTATGTGTGTGTGTATGTGTGTATGTGTGTATGTGTGTATGTATGTATGTATGTATGTATGTGTGCATGTGTGCGTGCGTGTGTGCGTGCGTGCGTGCTTGTTTTGCGTGTGTGGGTGGTTGTGTGTGTGTGTAGGTATGTAGGTGTCTAGGAATGTAGGTATGTAGGTGTGTTGGTTTGTATGTGTGTATGTGTGTATGTGTTTGCGTGTATGTGCGTGTGTGTGTGTGTGTGTATGTGCCTGCGTGTGTTCGTGCGTGCTTGCCTGTTTACCTGGCTGGCTGTCTGTCTGTCTGCCTGCCTGCCTGCTTGTTTGTCTCTGTGCCTGTATGTCTGTATGTCTGTATGCGTACGTAGAACTTTGGTAAGCATTAATATATACTGAATCTCATAATGTAGAACTTGTTGAGAGCAAGATGAGGGTTTCGGGTGGTGAAACAAGAGCCAAAATTGTCTCTGTGTAAAGGAAGGAAATATACGGGAGCGAGCTGATTTTTCAGACAATTGTCACAAAGAAGTCTAGACAGACTGGTAGACCAAGATACCCGATAATTTGTGGAATCCCTTGAAGAATCACTTTTATTACAAGCGAGACAGGGTGCTCACCTAACTCAGTCGTAGGCAAACATGACCTCCGTTTAAGGAAGACACAAAGGTATAATTGGCTCAGCGTTAGGCCGGCCTGAAAGAGAGATGAATATCCGGAAGATGACAGACAGAGAATTGTGACAGACATGTCAGAATGACACAACGTGTCAGCAGCGGGCTTCATTACAGGACTCAGCAGTGGCAGTGGATGAGATGACAGGAGGGTAACACAAGATGGATGTTGGCTGTTATGAAAATTCGCAATTGTTTTTTTTCCCCACGGTCATTTTTAAGGTGACGTATTTCCGTGTTGGCAGAGTGGTTAGTACGCTTATTTGCAGACATTGCGGTCGCCTGCAACCTCCACTAACGGTCGAATTTGTTGAAATCAGTACGATAAATAGGTCAAGGCAGGCTTGCAGTGTAAAACCTTGTTCATGTGTAGAATGTGTAGCATTTAGGGAAAGCAATGGCTTAGAGATAGTTTGCCCGCCTGTACTGGAACAGAGCGTATAGAATTGTACTGTTAGTTATAAAATACAATATAGATGGTACGCTCATAGTGGATCGGATATTTAGACTTCGTGAATAAGGGTTTGAGTTTAAAACAAAATCAGCAGCCGGAATGGAAAAGAGCATCGTAAAAACAAAAATAACCGAAGAAACCGCATTTTTAACAATCGTTGCAAAATGAAAGACGGCGAGAAAGAAAGTCACGCACACAACTTGGTTATGTCATCATTTATAATAAGTGAATGCTTTAGCTGGTATTAGATTCATACACAAGAGGATTCTTTTTAGTTGTAAATCTTCTACTCCACTACGGAACTTTACTAGTGGCCCAAAGACGAGCTAATAAATCAACACTGATCTTTCTAGATCTGGGAAGTGCGTCACTTAGTATAACATCGAGTCGAGACATGCATTCCATCGATGACGCTATCCTTGCTACTTCCTCTGCTATTGCTTGTGATCTATGGAGAATAGACCCCTATCCACCTCACAAGAAGCCCTCTATCAATTCCCATCTCTTGCAGCTCCCTCCGTGTCCTTCCCAAATTATTTATGTCCGTCTCTAATTCCCTTCTCCCCGCGTGAAATTCCCCTTTTATTTCTTTTACTATATGAGAACCACAGAAGGGACTTTCTAGTATACTATTATATTAGCATGTTTTCTGAATGTGCTTCTTGTCCAGCGACAGCGCGTCTTACAGCTGGATTCGATTAAATGTGCGTTTGCTCTCTCTCCACAATCTCCGTATTCGTGATTCTGTTACGCCGTTGTAATTCTCTACTGCACAGGCACCAGTTAATGAATGTTTGTAGTTTACTATTAATTATTTTACTGGTTCCTGTGCTTTAGAATGTGAAGAGCATCGCACAATAAGTCGTATGAGTCACATGACAAAGCTGTTACTCTGAATAATTGTGAACAGAATAAGAAACAATATTAAACCAGAAATTAGTGATGACCAATGTGGATTTGTGGAGGGAAATGGCACAAACAACGCTATATATATATATATATATATATATATATATATATATATATATATATATATATATATATATATATATATATATATATATATATATATATATATATATATCCATTCTCTGGACACTATTAGAAAGAGCTATAGAAGTAAAAACAGATCTATACTCATGCTTCATAGACTACACTACACAACAGCATTTGATAATGTGAAGCATGAAGAAATAATACAATTACTAGAGTAACTGAACATCGACGGCAAAGGTCTGCGAATAATAAAGAACATATTGGCAGCAAACAGTAGCCATAAGAATCAACAACCTTGTAGAATCATATCAATGTATAACGAAATGCGCCAGACAAGGTTTTGTATTGTTTCTTGATTTGTTCTCATTGTACATCATCATCATCGAGTGCCATGCGGCTGGCGTATGCGTTCATGGCTATCCACAGATCTCGGTCTTTGGTGTTCTGGATCAAGTCTGCTGATGCTATTCCTCCATGCCACCGTCTCAATTCATCCAGCATCATTTATCTTGGTCTACCTCTGCCTCTCTTCCCCTCGATCTTTCCAGTTGTCACGATGTTCTCCAATGCCTCTCTTCTCATCACATGACCAAAGAAAGCTGTTAGTCTCTTTCTTATTGGTGTATATAATGATCTAGTTTCATTAGCATTTTTCAGGCAATCGTTGTTAGTTAGTTTGGCAGTCCAGGGAATTCGCAACATTCGTATAAGGAACCACATCTCTGTTGCTTCCAAGTTCTTCCTAATGTGTTCATTTACATTCCAAGATTCGCTGCCATACAGCAAAATTGGTTCTATATAACATTTTAGCACTCTCTTTCTTACATTCAATGATAGTGACGTATTGCATTGGATACTCTTTATTTTCCAAAATGCAGTCTTGGCTTGCCCTATTCTTCTCTTAATCTCTGTTGTGCATCTTCCATCTGATGTTATAAATGCCCCTAGGTATTTAAAACTATCCACCACGTTAAGAATTTTCCCTTCTATTTCTATTTCACATGTTGGTGTCACTTTTCTCTTTGATATCACTATTGTTACTGTTTGCTTGTTATTCAAAGAGAGTCCTTTGTTTGCACTCTCTGTTACTACAATATCCAACAATTGTTGTAACTCTGTAGTATCATCCGCAACCAATAATGTGTCATCTGCATATCGTATATTGTTTATATTATAACCTCCGATTACTATTCCTGACTTCTCTTTGATTTATCTCATTATTATTTCGCTATAGATGGAGAAGGGATCCGGTGATATGACACATCCCTGTGATACTCCTAACTGTATTTGTTCTTAATTGCCCTCTTTATTTCCCTTTTAATTATTACTCCTTAGTTCCAGTAAATATTCTTTTTTATTCTGAGATCCTTCCCATCAATGTTAATATCTTCCAACATTTTAATCAGTTCATTCAATAAATCAATCATGTACCATGCCGGAAAGCGTTGGCGGTCATGACTCGCCATTTAACTCGATCACCAGAGTCGTGGATCAGCTCAATGTTCCTGTCTCGGTAATGCCATGTGGTCAAGCCATCCAGGTATTTTCCTCTCGGTCTTCCTCTTGGTCTGTTCCCTTCGATCTTGCCAATTGTCACTAAGTTCTCCAATCCATTTCTTCTCATAACATGTCCAAAAAATTGTGACTGTCTACGTCTAATTTCTCTAATCAATTTACGATTTTCATTTCTCTCCTGTAGTACTTGGTCATGGTTTTTCTGTTTGTCCATGGTATTCTTTGAATTTTCCTCAGAAACAACATTTCTGCAGCCATCAGATGTTTTTCAGCTTGACCGCTAATTGTCCAAGTTTCACATGCATACAAAAGAACAGGCTCTATGTATCCCCTCAACACTCTTTTTCTCGTTTCAATTGACATCTTTTTATTGGTCAGAATGTTTTTCATCTTGCTAACGGCTACTTTCGCCATCGCGATTCTTGTTCTAATCTCTTCAAGGCATCTCCCATCAGATGTTATGACTGTTCCGTGATAATTGTACCGATTCACTTGTTGAAGAATATTCCCATTTACTTGTTGTATATTACATTGTGGTATTTCGTTCTTCCTAGTGACTGCCATAACCTGTGTCTTTTATCAATTTAATTCTAACCCCAGTTGCTCACTGTGTACAACAACCGCATCTACTAATTGTTGCAGATCCTACTCATTGTCTGCAATCAATACTGTATCATCTAAATATTTAATGTTATTGATATTTCGTCATCCAATGCTAATTCCAATTATATCTTCTACATTTCTGAAAATATTTTCACTGTATAGGGAAAAAAGATCTGGAGACATTACACATCCCTGCCTAACACCTCTCTTAATAGGCTGATATTGTCCCTCTTAATTATCAATCTTATGGCAGCTTGTTGTTTCCAATATATGTTTTTATATGTCTAATGTCTTTCCTATCAATTTGTAGATCTGCAAGCATATCCACCATGTTTACATGTCTAACTCTATCAAAAGCCTTTGTGTAGTCAATAAAGCAAAGATGTATATCCTTGTTTACTTCTATAGAACGTTCAATAACTGAACGCAGCATATACACATCATTTACTGTACCCCTTCCTTCTACAAACCCACATTGTTCTTCTCCTATTTCAGGTCGTATTTTCTTCCTCACTCTTTGCATGATAATTCGTAGCAAAATCTTTGTGATGTGACTCATTGTACTAATTTTTCTATGTTGATCACATTCCAAGGCTCCTGATTTCTTTGGGATTGCAATAAATACAGTTACATAATTCAGAAGGTATATCTCCAGTATCATATAATGTGTTCAGCAGTCTGGTGACTATATCTATTCCATAATCTTCTAAACCTTTAATCATTTCTGTTGTAATGTTATCTACACCGGGGGCCTTGCCAGCTTTCATATGCTTAAGAACATTTCGAACCTCCATCTTCAAAATAAGCGGTCCTTCCTTATTAAATCTAATATCATACTGTTCCTCTCTGTTATCATCATAAAGGTTTTTCACATAATCTGTCCATACATGTAGAATCTGATCTTTTTCTATTATGATTTTGCATTCTTTAGTTTTTAGACAGCCTGCTGATGTACTTGTTCTTTTATTAGTAAGTTTCTGAGTTCTTTTGTGCACTAATTTGGTGTTTTGACTGTTGTGTTGTTTTTCAATTTCTAAGCACTTTTCCTCAAGCCATGCTTCTTTTGCCTCCTTACATAATCAGTTCATTATGTATTACTTTGTCAAATGCCTTAATCTATTAGTGCTCGTAACGTTTATATATTGCATTGTTTGTACACTTTCCTTCCATAAAACCATATTGTTCTTCACTAATTTCCATTTTTATGTTCTTTCTTGTTCTTCTCCTTATAATTCTGAGTAGAAGCTTAGTGACATGGTTTATGAGGTTAATTTACGAAAATCTTCGCATTCAGTTGCTCCTGGTCTTTTTGGTATAGCTATAAATATCCATTTCAGCATATCACCCGTAGATATCCACTGCTGTAAATATCATTCAACATTTTGCTTAATATATCTACTCCGAATTTTCCCAGTCATGCTAATTTTTCTAGTGTGATTCCATCTGGCCCAGCTGTTTTTCCTTTCTGCATATGTTTAATAGCGTCAGCGACTTCTTCTTTTAGAATAGGTGGACCTTCTAGATTACCTTCTTCTGTTAATTTTTCCGTTTGTCAATCATATAATTCTCTTATATACTCATTCCACCTCTTCATTATAGCATCTCCTCCAATAATATCTTTCCTGTGTTTGATTTTAAACACCCTGTATTTGTTCTTATTTTTCTTCCCGTGAACTCACTGATTTGTCTGTGCATATTTTTTTTTTATCTTTAATAGAATCCAATTCAATTTTCTTGCACTGCTCGTTTAACCAATTTTCTTTAGCCTTCACACATTTATCTCATATTTCTTTATTTATCTTAGCATATTCGTGTTTGTCATTTTTATTCTGTTTCCTTTTGTCCATCAACATTAAAGATTCTTGATTCATCCATGTTTTCTTAGCCTTTTTGGCTTCTTCTTCTTCTTCTTCTTCTTCTTCTTCTTCTTCTTCTTCTTCTTCTTCTTCTTCTTCTTCAGCGTTCCGAGCCATTGAGGTTCTTTGCTGCAGATACAATCCGTCTCTATTCGTCTCTCTGGTTGACCTTCTCTTGCCAGTCGTTGATTCCAAGTGCTTGTAGGTCTGTATATATATTATCCCTCCACCGTCTTTTTGGTCTACCTCGGGGTCTACGGTCATTTATTTCCTGAGTGTAAGCGAGTTTTGTTTCCCTATTATCATCCATTCTTTGTATATGCCGCAGCCATTGTAGTCTATTAGCCTTCATGATACCAGTGATTAGCGGGGACTTAAACAGATCATAAATTTGAATAACGAAGACACAAACAATAGATTGCACGATTTATTGCCTGGCATATTTCGCTGCATCTCGTCAGGTACATACTTCAGAAATTACACAACTTACGTGAATTAACTAGATAAATCCTTCAAGTTGAAATATACACATATTCGCACAGTAATGTCACTTCTCTACCACGGTAATTTTAAGCTGACTAACATGTCTTTCTGTTTACACAATTCTGGCTTGCGTTGATAGATCATAATTGCTTCTGCAAATTTTAACAAGCGAGTATTATGTGTGTTAAACAACACGCGAAATGCAGTGTCTCTGTAAACAAAATGGCCACTTTCGACAATGTGCCTCCCGATTGAAGACGCCGGGAGCTTCCGGCGGGTCGGCCCCACGAGGCTAGCATCTCCTGTGTGTTGTATCTTGTTGACCCATTGAGGTATGTGTTCTGACACCCGTTTGTTAAGCTGTCTCTCTGTTCTACCAATGTAAACGGCCTGGCATCTACATGTGAATTGGTAAATACAATTGTTTGTGGCGTACAGAGGAACAGGCTCTTTGACTGCTGGTGTAGAAATCGGTACGGTTTTATATCTAATGACTGGAGTTGCCGCACAGATTGTTTGACCTACTGCTGTAGTAAGCCGGTCTTGTAGACGTTGCATTACGTCATCCCCTCGAAAGGTTAGCTGGATGAATACCTTGAATTTAGGGACTGTAGTTACGTCTGCTTTGGGTTTGGGCTGTTGGCAGTGGAGCTTTATAAATCCTGTGGAGTACCCATTCAGGTTTAAGATAATCTTCAGAGTTTCAAATTCCTCTGTCAGTGTGTCCTGGGTACATATCTTTCTAGCACGGTCAAACAAGGTCCGTACTAAGCCCCGTTTGTACTGGACAGGTGTGAAGCTCTGAAAATTTAGGTATTGGCCAGTCTATGTTTCTTTGCGATACACCGATCTTTGAATTGTGCCGTCTGTTCTACGTCTCATTAGAATATCTAGGAAAGGTAACGCTTCGTTGGGTTCGTGTTCCATAGATAGAGAGATGTTTTTATGCGTCTTGTTCATTGTGGCCTGAAACGATGTTGCTTGTAGGTCGTCTGTGGTGATAATTAGTATATCGTCCACATAACGACGGTAAAAGGCCAAGTTGTTGATGTCTGAGGATATCTTTTCTTCTAAATGTGCCATGAAGATGTCCGCTAGAATAGGACCAAGAGGACTCCCCATGGCCACTCCGTCAATTTGGCGGTATGACTTAGTTAGAAAATTAAATTGTATGTTGGCGGTACATAGTAGTAGTAGCCTCTCCAGAATAGGTGTTGGTATGCCTAATGTTAGTTGTTTGTCTTCAATGCGTTCCCTTATTATTTTCACTGTCTCCGCTAATGGAACGTTAGTGAATAGGGGGGCTATATCCATGGATGCCATGTGTTTGTTATTTATGTCCATAGTCCATTATCTCCCAGATCATAAATGTCTGTGTTACTTCTTCTTTTCCACTCTCCACTTTGTGTATCCCTAATGGGTCCAAAGATGCGTCTTAAAACTTTGTTCTCAAAGGTTTGTAGCAAGGCTTCGTCTCCTTTCGTTGTACTCCAGGTTCCAGAGCCATCCAGCACAACTGGTCTGATCAGTGTTTTGTATATTGTGATCTTGGTGTTACGAGATAGCGCCTTTGATTTTAGTAGATGTTGTAGTGCATAGTATATCTTATTTCCAGAATTGATTCTAGTTTGTATTTCTTCCCTTATGATGTTGGAGCAGTTGAAGATTGTACCCAGGTGTTGTTGTTTTTTTTTTTTTTTTTTTTTTTTTTTTTGGCTTCTATCCGGTAATATTTTTTTGCTAGTTTGATGAATGGTGTCCTTTATCATTTCTCATTGTTCATTTATACTCTGTATTTTAGCTATTGCATTGTTCCTATTTTTCACAGTCACTCTGTAAAGTTCTTGAATTTCTTTATCTACTTTCAGAACTTCCTTCTTAAGTCTCAAGTTCCTAACCATTTTCCCCTGTCTTTAATCTTACTTTTATTTGTACACATAGTAGTACATGATCACTATTACCGTCAGCACCAGGCATTGTCTTTAAATCATGTAACTTATTTCTAATTCTGTTATTAATACTTATGTAGTCAATTTGGTTACGTATTTTCATATCAGGGCTTTTCCATGTGTATAGTCGTCTTTTATGGTGCTTAAACCATGTGTTTCCAATTATCATATCATTAATATTTGCCAATTCTATTAGTTTCTTTCCTCTTTCGTTTCTTGTACCTAAACCATAATTCCCCACTATATCCTCTATTTCTCCCTTTCCTACTTTTGCATCAAAATCTCCCAGTATTAATTTTATTTCATGTGATCCAATTTGAGCTATCGCCTTTTCTACTTCATCGTAAAAGTATTGTATTTCTTCATCACTACTGCTTGCTGTTGGTGCATATACTTGTATAATATTTATATCTATTGGTTTGCCTTTCATTTTGACCATTATAACTGTCTGACATACACCAGTATCCATTAATTGATATGTTTTATTTTTTTTTCATCAAATATTATTCCTACACCTGTATCATGTGTATCCCCTCCAGAATAAATTATTGTGTGTTTGTCGGTTATAATTTTGCCACTCTCACTTATGCTTAATATATTCATTTTCACGCTTTCCTTTTCTCTTAGAAAATTGTTTAACTTTCTCAACTCATTTAATGTCCTAACATTCAATATGTCTACTCTAAATTTATTTAGTGTAGGTATAGTTTTGCCATCCGTAGCTGGATGACGGTCTGGTGTCACCTGTGGCTCATGCCTGCCCCTACCGGACGAAGATGTCCTAAGACAGCCATTAACGTCATTCACTATCTCTGACATTTGTGTTGCCCTGATATCTTGGAAAGATCATGCGGTGGTTTCCCCTTGTCTTCCACGTCCACTTGGTGGTCTCATTGTACAGTAAATATATAATGAAATCTACAGAAAATATGCCAAGGATCCTGGTTAGTACACATAATATAAATAACTTACATTATGCTGACGACACCGTCTTGATAATCATCATCATGTGCCATGCCGGTAAGCGTGGGCGGTCATGTTTTGCCATCTCACTCGATCACCAGCGTCGTGGATCAGCTCAGCGTTTTGTCTCGACCATACAACGTGGCCAAGCCATTCAGGTATTTACTTCTCTGCCCCCCACCCCCCACCCCCCCCCACCCCCTTTGTTCTATTCCCCTTGATATTGCCAGTTGTCACAAAGTTCTCCAATTTAATTCTTCTCATGACGTGACTAAAAATTTGTGGCTGTCGACGTCTAATTTCTCTAATCAGTTTACGGTTTTCATTTGTTTCTTGTAGGACTTGGTGATTGGTTTTTCTTTCTGTCCATAGTATTCTTTGCAATTTCCTCAGAAACTACATTTACACAGCCGTAAGATGTTTTTTCAGCTTGCCCGATCATTGTCCATGCTTCACATCCATATAAAAGCACAGGTTCTTCTTCTCCTTCTTCGTTCATCCGGAGTTGTGTTTTTTTCGGACGTTATTGCGTTGTGCCTGTTTACAGCAGAGCTGCGTTCTTTCGCCGTTAGGCCGACACATCCTACTTCTGCGGGCATTTGTTGACCGGGTTAACCTTCCCGGGCACAGGTTCTATGTAGCACCTTAACACTCTTTTTCTCGTCGCAAATGACATCTTTTTATTGGCCAGTATGTTTTTTATCTTGCAAAAGGCTGCCTTCGACATTGCGATTCTTGTTCTAATCTCTTCATCAGATGTTATGGCTGTTCCTATATAATTGTACCGATTCAGTTGTTTAAGAATATTCCCATTTATATGTACATTACATTGTGGTATTTCATTTATCTTAGTGACGGCCATAATCTGTCTCTTCTTACAATTTAATTCTAACTCAAGTTGTTCACTGGGTCCAACAATTGCATCTACTAAATCAGAGGTTCCCAAACCACGGCCCGCAGGTCACTTGTTGCCAGCCAGCTGTCAGAAAGTGGCACGCGAGACTTCGTTATTTAATATAATATATTTTAATAATTTCAAAAAAGGCGCTTGGAGCGCCCCGTCAGCGTGCGATAATTTACTCTACTCGTGGTTGTTATGCTCAGATATTATCGAATGCGCCTGTTCAGTTCGCAACGAAACGTTATGAAGTTCAAATATCCCAGCCTTGTCGACTAATCAGAGTGTGTAAGGCATCATGTTGTTGTCTGTTACAACTGTTTAGTAGAATCGGTAGTATTGTGTTGAAATTAGAATTTTTCGAATCAACATTTACTGTTAAAGCCTATAAACATGAGTGTGGAGAATCTAAAATCAAACAATGGTAAAAAGCGAAAATGTGAATACGTTTCTTGTCTTGAATTCAACGGAGAAATTTATGTTTATGCCTAGCCGTAGTGGTAAACCAGTTTGCTTAATCTGCGGATTTTGTGTTTCTGTTACAAAAAGATGTAATCTGGAACGACACTTCACTACCACATATTTATACATAAATGCTCAATATCCGATAAATTCAGAGTTATGAAAAGATTTCATAGCTAAAAAAGAAAGTTCTCTGAACAGGCAGCAGATATTTTTCACTGAGGCTAATGAAAAGAGCAAGAGTGATGTTGTTGCGTCGTACGAAGTCGCTCTTCTGTTGGCTCGCAAAAAGAAACCGCTCACCGATGCAGAAGAAATGATGAAGCCTTCCCCTAAAATTGCTGCTAGAATGCTTGGCGTTAAATAGTGTGAAACAAAATTTGATCAGATTCCTTTCTCTAATAATACTATGGCCAGGCCAGTTGAGAAATTAGCCAACGATGTTCATCGTCAAGTAGCAGCACATATGAACAATTGTAAATTTTGTTTTCATTGGCAATGAATGAATCCACTTACATTTCTGACATAGCTCAGGTCGCAGTTTTTGTTCGAGCAATAAACGATCATTTTGAAGTCATTAAAGAACTTCTAGGACTTGAATCTATGCATGCAACTACGAAACGGACTGATCTGTTTGAAACTCTGAAGTTGTGTGTAGAGAAAAACAACATAGAATTGATCACATTGGACAGTACGCACCGACAGTGCTCCGTCTTTGACGGGTAAAAAGTCTGAATGTCTAGCATTATTGGAACATTTTCTTGGCCGCACTAACAAACAAACAAACAAACAAACAAACAATCTTTATTTTGAAAGGGTTAAGAATTGGGCACGCAGGCCCGTCTGACATTCTGCCCTTCCTCTCTAATTCCTCTCATACATTATTTCATTCAACATCACATATGAAGCCAATCTTAGACAACAAAAGAACAATAAGCATTAATACGCATGAAAAAAATAATTAGTAATACATGACTCACCGAGGCAATGTTTACCATGGGCATGATAAATACCTAAGGATGGTGTAACGTGCCATACATATTTATACATCAATCGATGTGGACCCGAACGATCAGGTCTTCTCACTGGCAAGGCACACCAGGCCGCCTAAAAGTCCAGCGAGCAATAATCAAATTGATTTATTTGGTTGTTTCGGGATTTGAAATTTAAATATTGAGCACAACCCACTACTGGCAACGCTGATCGCATTCTGGTATGAACCTAAGGCCTATCCACGTCAACGTGGAAGCACTAGACTGACGATTGACGGACGTCAGTCGCGGCGATCGGGCAAATCTTGAGCTACAGCCTACGATGGGTGACGTTGTAATATTCTGTTGTGATAATTTGGCCACAGTCCAGCGTGTGCCGCGTGGTCTAGTGGTTACACACACGCTTCACACGCCAGTGATCCGGGGTTTATTTCCGGGTCCGGTCAAGGATATTCACTACTGACGAGTTCAAACGAGAGCGAAACTCGAGTCTAGTGCTTCCACATTGACGTGGATAGGCCTTAGGTTCATACCAGAATACGACCAGTAATCAAAATGTTACTATTAAAAAATAAAAAGCAATCACATAAAACGGATGTCTTCTGTACTTCTGCCCTGGTGCAACGCTTTCTATTTCACATGTGTTATTATCTTTATTGCTGTATTCATAGATTTGCAGATGTAATGTTTTATATGGTGTCATTGAACTATCTGTCGCTCGTGTATCTTTCAACAAAACAGACAAAAATAAACCTGAGCAGATAAACAATCTTCCATTAAGTCTCCAAAGCTGAGTGCCTGATGATAATCAAACCTATAGGTGACCTGGATGATTGTTTGTTTATTTACCCGCCGCAGACATTGACAGAGGCACGGACATGTAATTTACCCCTTCCATAAAAGGAAAAGCTCATCTCCAATTGGCAGTTTGGCAATTAGCGATATTTATCCTCGCACGCGAGCAACATTCGCGAATGTCAACGTTTTCAAGCTTTTAACAGTGCTAGCTATATCACAGTATGTATGGCACTATCAGGCTTTGTCTGAAAATCGTCCTGATATCTCGTCAAGATCATTATCGTATTGCTGTTGTGTTCTTGTTGTTGTTTTATTATTATTATTTATTTTTTGTAATAACATTTACATTCGAACATCTAATTTATCCTATGTTTGACAAGAACCTGTACAGATCCACACTTATTAGCTTATATAAATAGAAAACAAGGAAAGGCTCTGGAAAGGAATAGCGGCCGGCGTTACATTGACCAGGTCACTCATGGAGTGTCAATTGTTCTATACAGCCAGTCACTCTCCAGACGACTAAATAATATTCTCACAGTAATTTCCGCTGTAGCATCGCCTACGGAGAATAATACTGATATTCCCTGATGATTAGTAATAATACACACACACACACATACACACACACACACACACACATATGAGGGGAAGTTAATAAGTAAGTCACAAATGGCTGTAGAAACATAACTAAATTTAATAACAACTTGAAACCAGTTTATTTTTATACAAACGTTGTCCCTTTATTTATCAACATAATTTCCACCAACTTAACAAATCGTTTTATCAGTCCTCACAAACCGGCTGCATAGACCTGAGTCCTCTGTTTTCTAAACTACGTTTTCACTTCACATTCAATTTGGGCGTCATTCGCGAAATGTCTCCCGCCAAGGTGGAACTTCCCACCTTAGTTGGTTAATTTTCTCCTGAGTTAATCGAGCCGTATGTGGTCTGCATTGTCATGAAGAAGCAACGCTCCTCTAGTCAACAGTCCTGGGCGTTTTCTTCGAATCATGCATTATGCTGTATGCTGAACCATGTGAGCACCCTATTGCAGATGCTGCAGTCTATGGTTACTTGCCTGTCATCTCTAATCATCTCCTCCACCCGCTGCACGGATGCTTCTGTTGCAATCTCAACAGGATGACCAGATCGGATTTCATTAACAATTTTAGAGCGTCTTTGAGAAACTTTTTCTACCCAGCTATGCACCGCTTTACTGGACAAACATGTGTCAGCATAAACAGGAAGCATTTCATTATGAATGTCCTTTCCAAGCAGTCCTTTTGCCCACAAAAAAATCGCACAACAGCACGTTGCTTTTTGGTTGTACAGTCCGTAAGTACAGTCGCCATTTTTTAAGCGCTGCGCATGCGTATGGGACACCTAGCGCCACCTGACAAACGGGAATGTAAAGTTCGATGTTGCTGTCACCTAATGACACCTGTAGAAAACACCAACTACATTTACCTGCCATCTCACAGAACTGTGTGACTTACTTATTGACTCGCCCGCGTGTGTGCGTATGTGTGTGTGTGTATAAATATATATTTGACACATGACGCCATCGTGTATATATATATATATATATATATATATATATATATATATATATATATATATATATATATATATATATATATATATATATATATAATATATATATATATATATATATATATATATATATATATATATATATATATATATATATATATATTTTTTTTTAGCATATCCTTTACAGGACTTAGCTGTCAACACCAGCATCTTTCAGCTGTATGTTGATCTCTTGGCAAGATTACGCTCAGTAGTTTGCCATTGCTTTCTGAGCGGCCGGCTCAGTATCCCGCAAGTCACCAGCGGGGGTCGAACCGTCTCAGCTCTCGCTCCGCTACGAGACTCTGCGTGATCAACGGGATTACAGAGAGAAAGTGTTGTAACCCCACAGCCAGAGAGACCGGCTATATATATATATATATATATATATATATATATATATATATATATATATATATATATATATATATATATATATATATATATATATATATATTCGATGGTGTCAGGTCTTAGTCAGATATGACTGAGCTACCGTATGACAGTAGACGGTACTACCTGCTTTATGTTAGCGCCGAACGTTGGGCGGCGCTTACCAAACCTGACACCCCACACTGTGCCTACGGCTTCGGGCGGAAGAAAGCAACTCGGAGGATACAAGCCTTATCCTGGTGCGAGAAAATGCAACCTAAAGACAAAATGTCATGGCAGGGCAGTCCAGGCCCTAAGCCTTGGTTGGCAGCTGGTCTAGTATCGAAGCACCGACAGGCGGACAGTTAGAGCATTGTTTTGCTGATCCGGCAGCTTCTGCAGTTTGTCTTGTTCCAGATGTATAGGTGTCACCTTTCCTCTAGGGTGAACTAGGCAGGCCGAGAGAGGGATCATGCTGCATGGGCACCACATGGTCTCTATATTTTAGCCCAGGCTTTGTGCTTTTGGTCAGTCGTGAGGGTCTGTTCAAGGCACTAAAGAAGATTGGCTGCCCACCAACTCTTCTGTCCATTGTGGAATCGTTCCACACAGGCATGAAGGGTATAATCAAGTTTGATGGTGCAACTTCAGAAGAGTTTGAAATCAAGAGTGGAGTTAAGCAAGGTTGTGTACTAGCTTCCACCCTCTTGGGAATATACTTTTCACTTCTACCGAAATATGCCTTTCGTGATCATGATGGTGGTATATACATTCACTCACGCTCAGATGGGGGCCTCTACAATGCTCAGAGATTTAAGGTCAAGGCCAAAATTAGGAGGGTACTGATCAGAGAGTTGCTTTTTGCAGATGATGCTGCAGCTACGACCCACTCTGAGGAAGAATTGCAATGTCTACTATCTGCATTCTCCAATGCTTGTTCTGAATTTGGTTTAACAATTAGCAAAAAGAAGACACAGATTATCTCACAAGGTGCACATGGGGTACCATTACTCTTTATTTACGACGCCGAACTAGAGATGGTAGACCATTTTACATATCTAGGATCAGTGGTAACTAGCAAATAATCCCTAGATCAGGAAATCAACATCCGGATTGGTATGGCAGCAACAACAATGAACAGGTTAAGGAAAAGAGTCTGGGAGAACAGGAAGCTTACTGCCAAAACAAAAGTCCTTGTCTATCAAGCCTGTGTCCTTAGTATTCTTCTTTATGGCAGTGAAACCTGGACAACTTACTCACACTAAGAGAAACGTTTAAACAGCTTTCATATGCTGTGTCTGCGAAGAATTCTTGGTATTAAGTGGCAAGACAAAATCACAAATACTGAAGCATTGGAAAGATCAGGTTGTGTGACGGTTTATTCCATGCTCAGTCTTCGTAGACTTAGATGGATAGGACATCTTAGGAGGATGGATGATGGTAGAATACCAAAGGACATCTTTTTTGGTGAATTACAGATTGGTAAGAGATCTCAGGGTCGGCCTCTACTACAATACAAAAATGTGTGTAAGCGGGACATGATTGATACAGGCATTGATAATGCACATTGGGAGCAAGTCGCCGCTGAACGTGTTGCATGGAGGGTAAACATCAGAAATGGAATAAAGACAAAGGAGAAAATTATTGGAGATAAGTCACACACCGTGCGTGTGAGACGTAAGAAGGTGCGTGATGGTGGTAATGACCACGTGTTCACATGCACCCACTGTGGACGAACATTTACAGCGTGAATTTGCCTTATCAGTTACATTCGCTACCGCCATGGGTAAAAGTTAATATGCCTTTTTGAAGCACAAACTATCATCTGTCAAGACGGCAAGGTGCCAGTGTACAGTGATGTTTTGCTATCCTGTCCTAGTATGTATTTCTTTCCACAAGTGTGCATCTTCCTAGTGTAGGGAATCTCCGTTGTATTCTTTGTCACTAAAACTAAACTGAACGAGTATGCGAATCGTAAAAGAAAATCCAAATATAGACCAGTTTCCATTGAAGAGTTTTGTTGAGGTGAGTTGAGTTAAGAACCGCCATCACAGCACTCAGGACATTTCCAGCCGCTCTCCGTCCCCTCGTTCAACAGTCAGTGAAGAGTATTACTACTAACCGTTCCCACCTCTATCGGACTGAAATTTCTTCTGGTCTTCCCTCTCAGTTTTGAGATGCTTCTACAATCCCTGCCGATCCCCCGTAATCTCATTCTTTAGACATATGGGTTCTCAATCTGTTCCCCTGCTGTCTCCACCTATTCCCACAAGCGCAGGACCACCTCTCCTTTGTCCATAGGTAATCTACCACGACAAGGTGAATTCACTGCCAGCCTGTTCATTTCCCCGCACTCCATTATGGTCAAGGCAACAAAAAAAACATACAATTTTAACAATGTGTGACCTCTGAAGTGAGTATAACTATTCCACACAAAACTTTCTCTACCTTACTAACCATATTCCTTGAGTCCATAATGAATACAATGTGTGTTGCAGTGATCTCCTCTAACAAAAGGAATGCCGCTGTTACTGTTTCCGCTTCCATTCCCAAGCTGGAGGTCGTAGTCTCATATGCCGGACTCGCCTTTTTCAAGAATCGTCTAGTAGCTTTCGCAATGAAATGCCAAATGAGGAGTTTTGTTCTCTTGGCAAAGATCCCCCTTTTCAACACATACTTCATTAAGAACTATTTAACTATCCACATGGCCGGGAATGAAAATTGCCAGAATCCCGACTTTGAAACAAGAGGAATACCAAGTTGCTCTGTTGTTAACTGTGTCTACTTTCTTCTGTCTACGTGTATAACGTCATTCCAGGAGATTGGAGACCTACTCGGTGACTCTGTTTTTCAGTTACTCCAGAGTTCGAACACCTACAGGCATTATTCAACTTGATCCACCTTCTAGTGATGATATCCACATCCTGATAACATCAATTTTAATCAGAGATATTCTTCTCACGGAACACTTTAGTTATTCTCTTCAACTGTTATTCCCACGTTCTTCTGCTTATTCTTTATTTAAATTGTGTAGTTATAATTGTAATATATTCTTTTGTTGAGTCACTAAGCGAGTATGACTTGTGACGTGATTGATTTATCACACGTCTGATTCTGATCTTAATGTATGTGTCTGTCAAAACTAGTATCGTAATACACAATTCTCTAATCAATGTACAACCTCTAGATGCTTGCATTGTTTAAACGTTTATCTGAGAGTGTAAAGGGTTACGGTTAGTTGCATATCTTTTACAGGACGTCGCAGTCTACCTCAGCATTTTGGCTGTTTGTGACAGTTTACGTTCAGTAGTTTGCCATTGCTTTCTGAACGACCAGTACTCATAAAATTATATGAAAACTAGCTCAAAGCGGTCTGCTGCCAAATCGCCGCAGCTGTGTTTCGAACGCGGTATGCGGGATGATGTATTGCGTCCGTAACTTCTTCGCCACAGAGCCGGTTATGAAGGTTAGGTTAGTGTAACAAGCTACGTGGAGGGTCCCAAGTACCCCTGTCACAATTCTTAACTTATTATTATATAGTCCTGGCTGGGATAGGCCTTTGCTAGCCAACCCTCCTCCGTTCCCCGGACTCACTGTCACTCTCTCTCTCTCTTGACCTCTGGACCTATTCCCTGAGGTGTCTTTCTGGCTGACACACATATAACATAGCGATCGTCATAGTAAACTATAATGTCAATTTAATAAGTTAATAAAGAACAGCACAGGAAAACATCAAGGCTGTTAAAACAGATAGTTTTCTACAAACAAACAAGGGTAAGGTTTGTAGTTCAGGCACAGAGCCTCATAGGTATGATAATCATAGGCCCAAGAGTACGACAATGTCCCTTCAGTCGACATCTGCCTCACCGATTATGTCCTTAGTTAGTTCCCTCCTTCCAGATCGGTTGTGCGAACAACATGCCGCGGTAGAACCAGGCCTACTAGTTCCAGTGGTCTTCTCTACACAGTGAGTCCTGTGTTCTTTGTAGCCCCATGGTACAGAAAACATCACTTGGCACAATGGGAACAGTTCTTGAATGGGGAATGGGTATGGGTCTTTCAATGTCACTGACAAGGATGGGTATGACGGATAATTAGACGTAGGTCCAGCCAGGAACATAGGGTCAGCCACTTCTTAGTTGACGATAGGATTTGTATTGAGCGGGTACTGAAGACTGCCACTAGATCAGGACTAATCGGACATTGATTCCTTGATTGGAGTAATTAGCCTGTGGCCGTCCTGAAAGTCCATGGTTCACCTGAGAATTTCTTAAGGTGATTCTCTCGTGGCCTTGCAGATCCCTTCTGCTCCTTTCACTCCCAGGAAGACCCTGGAGATGACAGAGATTAGTGAGCGACTGGGCTGACTCAAGTACCACAACCCTGAGGACCCATAGGGCCTCAGTTAATAAATTTGTCATACATTTACCTTACCCAATCAATTAGATAAGAGACCCGAGTGAATGAGCCTGACATGTCAGGTAGGCCCTGGATTGGCCACGCCCTTGCTTGACTAGACCTCCAGCTTGTATAGGTCTGGTTGGTTACCTTAGGAACTCTTTGCATACAAGATTCACTCTCCACTCTCATACCATGCCTTTATTATTACTGGGCACATTCGTTTCCCGGCTTTCCTCTTACTTGCAAACCCTGCCTTTCTCACGACAAAGCTCCTGTAGTGTTGTGTGGGTAATTATGTGTGTTTTCCCCCCTCTCCTGTCATATGTGAAGGGGAACGTGTAGATCATACCCTGTGTTCTCGGGACCCATCTTCCGTGCCCTACTGAATAGCCTCTTTTGGCTTATACGATTCGGTATTTCCCGCTTATAGTAGTAAGTTTGTAGGGAACGAAGTGGAGTTCCCTATCCCTAGCAAGAATAGGAAAGAAGATACTACCTCTTCCGGCCGCTGCTCTCGTCTGAGCTGTCGCCGCAATGCACCTGAAGTGCCTCACATTACACATAGATCTAGATGATCTTATCGACCAGTAACTATTCAGTCCACCTGGCCACCCTATCCGCAAAAAGACGAAAGAGTTAACACAGTGTATATCCTCCTCCGCCTAAAGAAGACAGAACCTAGATGGTTGGAACCCGTCCCCACGGAGCGCTACCCTCCTTCCGGCTTTCCGTGGATATGTTATGTTTATATTTCAATGAAAGATGACACTATGCAGAGTTCAGGCCGTAGGAAGAAAGATAGCCCCCTCCAATCTGCTGCCAAGAACAAGCGAAATTATCTGGAGCAATATATTAGTCCTGCCAGATTTACAGGCCAAGGTCTGGCAGGACTAATTTTTACCTTTCAATCCACCAGCAGGATGCTGCACTTCATCTGTCTCAATCTTTAAATTGTCAAATTGACATGATGCAGTCTACAAATGGTAGTTGTTTAAACGAACATTGCTGGCCTAAGAATTTACATTAATGCGTATTTGGTGCAAGGTGCCCTATCGGGTTTTCCCGAAGAAAAGTAAAACTTCCAATAGTTCTCTTCAGAAGATCGGTTTGTAAAAGTAACCAAGAGAACTATCTTCCATGAGGATTGAGCGAATAAGATAACTGAGGGTTCCCGAAAGCTGTTTCCCACTGGTTTCCCAAAATCAAAAAAGGCATGAGGACATGGGCCACTGGCGTTTTGTTACAGTTAGGACAATGACCTTCCAGTCTATTGTATAAAATAGTCAGCTATCAGGGTAGAGCATAAGATCACCTGAGATGGGATCTGTGACAGCTAGCAACATATATCTAATACGCTTGAAGGTCTAGGAAACGGTTTCTTAATTTTGAGCTCAGAGCTCATGAGTATTTACTCACAGTGAAATATGGCAAATGTGTCTGACTAGTGCAGAGATTTACTATAAACATATTATGAAGCAGGTTTAGATTATATATATATATGTAGACAATTACAATACAATAGACAATGTAGACATTGCAATTCTTCCTCAGAGTGGGTCGTAACTGCAGCATCATCTGCAAAAAGCAACTCTCTTATCAGTACCCTCCTAATTTTGGTCTTGGCCTTCAATCTCTGAGCATTGTAGAGGCCGCCATCTGAGCGTGAGTGAATGTATATACCACCATCCTGATCACGAAAGGCATATTTCAGTAGAAGTGAAAAGTATATTCGAAAGAGGGTGGGAGCTAGTACACACCCTTGCTTAACTCTACTCTTGATTTCAAACTCTTCAGAAGTTGCACCATCAAACTTGATTATACCCTTCATGCCTGTGTGGAACGATTCCACAATGGACAGAAGAGTTGGTGGGCAGCCAATCTTCTTTAGTGCCTTGAACAGACCCTAACAACTGACCAAATCAAATGCCTTTGTGAGGTCGATGAAGGCAATAAACAATGGTTGATTCTGTTCACGGCATTATTCTTGCATTTGTCGCAATGAGAATATCATATCAGTGGTAGACTGGTTCTGTCGAAAGCCACACTGTGATTCGGGGTAGACTTGATCTCCTAGGACTTGAAGTCTGCGCAGAACAATTCTGGCAAATACTTTTCCAACAATACACAGAAGTGAGATACCCCTATAGTTGTTGCAGTCGCTCCGATCGCCCTTGTTCTTGTACAGTGTTATGATGCTTGAATCTTTGACATCCTGTGGGACTTGACCTTCTCGCCAGCATAGCTCTATTAGCTGGTGGATCTGTAGAGTGAGTGTGTCTTGCCCACTCCTGATAACCTCTATTGGAATCCCATCCTTACCTGGAGCCTTGCCAGATGCATGTTCATTTATAGCACACTTAACTTCTGTTATGGTGGGAAGTGTGTCCAGGTGGTCAAGAGGCGGTAGAGCCTCTATGGCGTTGAGGGCATCATCCGCTAGTTTGGTCTCACTTGAGTAAAGCTCCAAATAGTGCTCTACCCATCTGTCCATCTGATGTTTCTTATCAGTGATGATTTCTCCAGTCAAGGTTTTCAATGGTGCACTTCTTTTGATCACTGGACCACAGGCTTTCTTTATTCCTTTATACATGCTTCTGATGTTTCCCTTATCACTTGCGATTTGAATGGACTCACATAACTTGATCCAATAATCATTTGCACATTGCCTGGTAGCCTTTTGCACATCCTTCCTAGCTTGCTTTAGCTCACTCAGAGTGTTAGGCGTTGGTCTTTCCTTGTTTCTTAAGAGAGCTATCTTCTTCTTATCAATCAAGTGCTGCAGAGTCTGGCTGTTTGCCGCAAGCCAGTCCTGCCTCTTATGATCCAAAGTGCCGTAAACCCCTACGGCAGTTTTATAAAGAGTTTCCTTAAGTTGACCCCACTTTTCATTTACTGTACAATTTTCTTGTGTATCAGTGAAAGTGTCTTCAAGTTGCTGTTGAAACTTAAAGCACTTTTCAGGATCGTGAGTGTTAATAATATTAATCCTGTGGTTAGATTTGTGTTTAGCTGTGTAGATTCTCTTTGGTCTGAGTCTAACCCTTGCAACAACCAAAGAGTGATCCGTATCACATTCAGCACTGTGGTAACTTCGAGTCAATTATAAATGGTTCAGATGTTGTCTCCGTGTGATGATGAAGTCCAGCTGGTGCCAATGGCCGGATCTTGGATGTTTCCATGTGACCTTATGCAGCTCTTTTGTTTTAAAAAAGGAGTTTGTAATACATAGGTCATTTCTGGTGCAATGCTCTAGCAACCTTTGCCCATTTTCATTCTTGCGACCGATGTTGTATTTTCCAAGGCACACTGGCCATGAATTCGAGTCCTTGCCCACACGAGCATTGAAATCACCGAGCATATAAATGTAGTCAGGATTTTGGAACTGCCTTGATCACGGAGTCTAACTCCTCATAGAACGAATCCTTCACATCATCAAAGGAATCGAGTGTCGGTGCATATGCAGTAATAATGGTGGCAAAAGCCCTAAGAGATTGCAACGCGCAGGGATAATTGTCTTTCATTTCCTCCTGCTGGAATTTCAATCATTCCCAGTAGCGAATTCTTCACTGAAAAGCCCACGCCGTGTTGCCTTTTTTCTGCCTGCCCTCTACCCTTCCAAAAAAAGGTTTAATTGTTTTCCCTGAGTGACCCTTCCTCAGCGAGGCGAGTCTCCTGCAGGCCAGCAATATCAATGTTAAGACGATTGAGTTCGGCATCAATCACAGCCGTTTTTCTCACATTGTTAATATTTGTCAAGTCAGTGGAAAATCCTGGACACATGGTTCTCACGTTCCAGGTTGCAAGCCGTAGCTTGAGGTTTCTATTTTACTTTTTATTAGTACCTGGTGCATTGGTTTTACAGCCTGCGATTCATATTTTGCCCTGGCCCCAAGCAACCATTGAAGCAGGCAGGCTGTGGCGGATCAGCACCCAATTGGCCGGGGGCTGCCCAGCTTGAGGCGGGTGATAACTGATCAGTGACACCTGTAGGTGTCTCCCACCGTCAGAAGCAACCCGTGGCGCCCAATATCTACGCCAACTGACAGGGACTTATAACCCGTAACAGTTGCCTCTCGCTTTGATTCCGAGACCGGTTAAGACCAGGGATGGAGATATTGCCTCTCCATAGCACAAAGCCAGGGCTAAAATATAGAGATCATGTGTTGCCCATGCAGCATGATCCCTCTCTCGACCTGCCTAGCTCACTCCAGAGGAAAGGTAACACCCCTACATCTGGAACAAGACAAGCAGAATCTGCCGAATCAGCAAAGCAATTCTCTAACTGTCCGCCTGTCGGAGCTTCGATCCTAGACCAGCCGCCAACCAAGGCTTAGGGCCTGGTCTGCCCTGCTATGACATTTTGTCTTTAGATTGTATTTCCTCGTACCAGGGTAAGGCTTGTACCCTCCCAGTTGCACTCTTCCGCCCGAAGCCGTTGGCACAATGTGGGGTGTCGGGTTTGGTAAGCTCCGCCCAACGTTCGGCGCTAACAGAAAGCAGGTACTACCGTCTACTGTTATACGGTAGCTCAGTCATATCTGACTAAGACCTGACACTAATATATATATATACTTTTAACAATAGGGTGCAGATTGTAGGGGCCAGCTAACCAATAATAGAAGAAAGTCGTAAAAGTACATCCAAGACCCATTAGACTTCAATAAAAAACAGTGGTGCGAAGTATGGAGATTTGCAGAAGTAAATTATTCTTTCGCGTAAAAAACAAAAAAAAATGTGATGATCTTTTCTTCATGCTACGTGGGTTCGTGTAAATTCTCAATAGTTGTTTGTACTAGGGGACTTGGCTGGGAAAATTTTCGGAAGTTGGAGCTGAGTTTTATCTGCTGAACTGGCCGACTCGTTCTGTTTTGTCTCGACACATCTCACATCCGTGTGGCTAGTTCTAGGCTTCATTGTGCCGTGGTCTCACCATCGGTTTAATAAGGGGGTGGTATAAGCGAGAGTGTCCACTGCTTTCCGCAGAGCAGCCTGCTGAAAGCTTTTCGCGAAGCACCACCTCTGTGGTTCCAGCGACGACCTCCAAGGGTCTCCTGGAAAACATTACTGCGCTCGCGAACAGAAATAAAGAGTGCGAACCCGAAATGACAACCTACGTAGCACGAGGCAGATGTCTTCGGTTTAAAACTTAGCATCAATTGGTATGGTAGGGTACATAGTACTGGACACTATATCATTCCACGCTTGGAAGATATGTATCCACGCTAGCACGTGTAGCGCAGTGAGGCAGTCTGCTGTCAGTAAACTCACAATACATGTAGCTCTAGTGTACTGATTGATAGCCATAGTAAAGGAGACATACGAGAGAAGTAGATACCAGAGGTTTTGTTTGCAGCTTAGAGCAAACTTTTCTGCATAAACGCGTCTTTGTGGAAGCTTTAAAGGGGTCGACATTTTAATATACATTATGGAGTTTTATTATGGTTTGTTGCAACTGTACACAATAAAAGACAGAGCAACAAGAAGGCTGACCATGACAGTTTAATGTGGCTAAATTCTTGAAGCCGCTCTCCGTGGCGAAGTTGTTACGGACTCAATTCGTAATCCTGTATAACTGTCGTCAAAACACAGCTCCATGCGATTTGGCAGCAGACCGCGTTGCGTTGGTTTCGCGTTGGTATCGGTGTCAGTCGTTCAGAAAGCAATGGCAAACTACTGAACGTAATCTTGCCAAGAGATCACAACGGCAGAAATGCAGGTGTTGACTGCGATGTACTACAACGGATATGCACACAAAAAACACAATTCTTGCAGCACATTAATAAGTGATAAACATTAACCGGATTTGTTACAAGTCAGACGTGGTATCAATGACCCAGTTTTGTCCTGGGAGACAGGACTATGCGCTAACGTAGCTCTCATATGTTTAACTACATACAGAAATCTGCCGCCGACATCTTGTCCTCAAAATATGGATTACACGTTAATGAATGATGCAAGGTACAGAACATTCAGAACTGTCGGGTCTGTATTTGCCTAGGGATCTCCAACAGCACCTAATTTATGTTTATTAACTTACAGAAGAGTGAATACAGACAATGAAAACTGACTGCTACAGGATGTTAGAATAACAGTTTCCTTCGTGCTAGATAACGTACAGTAGGATGGAAATTCTGGAGGCTGTCATTGCAAAAAGATCAATACATTTGGAGGTATTGTGTCGCTGACAGAGAGAGAAATATGCTAACAGGGGAGGTGCAGATGATTTAGGACACTTGTCTCGGGTATCAATGAAAGCTGTGGACGTTACATGGTTCTAAGATTTCCAGAAGTCCGACAGTTGCTGTCCTTGTGTCCGACCGCTGGCAAGTTCAGCTAATGAAAAACGTAACCTCAATAATGATTCTCACCGAGTGATTTTGAGAACTCTTCTAAATTCTGTGGTCGGAAATTCAGTGAAATTCTATGTTCGCAAACTCTGCGAAATTCTCTGTTCCTTGGTACCGGAAACTCGGCAAAATTCTCTACTCCTCTGAATTATTTTAATTTACAAGGAGTTTGATTTCACAGTTGCTTTATGAACACAGTGCAGAATTGGTTCACGGCTTGTGTGTGTGTGTGGAAAGGGGGGAGTGGTGTGTGGAGTGCGTGCGTGTGTGTTTTATAAACTACTAGCTGACCCGGCCCGGCTTCGCCCAGGCCCTGGAGGGTATCTATCTATCTATCAGTCTGTCTGTCTGTCTGCTTGTTTGTCTGTCTGTCTGGCTGACCCGGCCCGGCTTCACCCAGTCCCTGGTGGGGAGCATCTCATTTAATTAATATAAGTAGTCATATAAGCTCTCCCGTTCCCGACTATCTGTCTGTCTGTCTGTCTGTCCCGGCTTCACCCAGTCCCTGGTGGGGAGCATCTCATTTTATTCATATACGTAGTCATATAAGCTCTCCCGTTCCCGACTATCTGTTTGTCTGTCTATCTGTCTGTCTGTCTGTCCCGGCCCGGCTTCACCCAGTCCCTGGTGGGGAGCATGTCATTTAATTCATTCATATAAGTAGTCAAATAAGATTCCGTTCCCGACTATCTGTCTATCTATCTGACCCGGCGTGGTTTCGCCCAGCTCCTGGCGCACAGTAACTTAAAAGAATGTCCTTCCACACACCATTCATTATTTTTAATGAAAACTGTTTTTAATCACCGACATGACAGTTGATAAGTTTTGTAAGCAGAAAAATATGGGTTAAAATGTTATGCATAATGCATTATTTTTATGCAAACTTTAAAAATACCTTAAAGATTATATCATTATTTAATATAACTCATATGCCTAAAAATAACTATAGACAAAGAGTTTAACAATAGTGCAGGTAAGTCCAACAATATGACTATAAAGTATATAGAAATGTTATTAAAAGTTATGCCCCTTGAAATAACTTTTCTAGAGTGAAGTCCCCCTGCTATATAGACATTATATAATGAAAATGGAAAAGTAAATGTTATTAAATAAGTAGAAGATTTTACATTAAGAAATTATTATAGTCGGTTGCACAGGAATGAAAGGAAGACGTGTAGAAAATTTCATCTCAATCGGATGTACCGTTATCGAACGCATCCAAGACCCACAAACAAATATACACTCTGTTTTATAGATATAGATAACAATACACTAGTATATATACACGGTAAATGTTATTTCTATGCAAAATAAAGGTTAAGGTTCGTGTGGGGTGGAAAAATATATATCATACGAGCAACACCAGTGAGAAGTGTATACTGATAGATATAATCTATATATGTAATTGGATATATAGATAGTGTGGTGTCACCAATGTGAGGTGGTGTAGAAATATTTGACTATAGAGATCTAGAGGATCCCGGATAGAAAAAGTTAGCACACTTAAATATTCCGCCTTTCTAAGACAACCATAAAAATGGTTCGTGAACCCCCAAGTGAGGAACGAGACAGACAATGGTCAAGTCCTACACAAATGAATAAGAAGCCAGGTTCTCTTTGGTGCAGCGCAGTGAGCCAGGAATCTTACCGCAGACAAAGAGAACCTTCTCACTATAAAGATACAGTTTGTCAACGTGACGTCTTCCTCCCACAGTCTTGCTCATCCTAAATACCATAATAGAGTTTTAATTACTCAGTATAATTAAACAAATATTGAACAAAACGTTCACAAGAAAAACCTCCAAGTCATTTATCTAACTCAACATCTATTGTGAAAAAGGCTTGGGGTAAATGGAAGGATGTTAGGCATGATAAACCAATGACATTCTCAATGTAACCAATACAATGCAGTATATACCTCATATAAATATAAAGTGATATTCATGTATAGAATGAAGTCAAGTGTCCTTCACACCAGAAACTTTATCCCAAGATACACTTTTAAGCTGGTAAATTAATCCTATCTTGGTTGGCCTGCATTCTCCTCCACTTCATCATCATATGGTACGATGGAATCTGAAATAAAAGTTATCTTTTTCCCCCTCTACTGGGTGATGAAGGATGCTGGACTTGCTGGGATATGTGGCCTGTTGGTGTTAGCCAGATAGCCATTCCTCTCCTATCCTATGTTGATGGTAAAATTATATGGTCATGGTTCAGACAATATACTTCTCTGAGTAACCAAAGGCATAAACCAGCTTAAACGTGTATTTGACACACGTTGAGGCAGGGCTGACATCCTCTATAAAAAGAAATCACACTTGAGGGCATACGCAAGGTACGTTGCCAAGATCAAATGACATAACGAGGATCGTACCATTTTTCAGGATAATGGGTCTGAACTTCTCAACGACAATCAAAGACCCGTAGGTATGACCAATTCATGTTGGTAGTAGTGGTAGGGCATAAAAACAACACCATTCTCTCTGGTATTAGATACAAACATTCCACCTATGTACATTTGAACAAAAAACATACCAAATGTCATTGTGAAAATGAATATGAAAGAAAAGAGAAACAGAAGAAAGGGGGAGGAGTAAAGACGGTGGTATCCTCAGAAGTGACATCACTAAGCCCTCTTCTCTGGTGATGGAATCCAATCAACATCTGATGGATTTCGGCAAATATCTGCATAGGGATTAACATCTGATCGTCATTGATGTATGGATGTCATGATGCACTAGAAACATCAAATAAGACAGGAGCATCAATATTGAGACAAAGACATTAATAATGATTTGACAGGGACATAACTGATGAGACAATGACATCTATGATGATACAAGGACATAAATGATGAGACGAGGACATCAGTGATGAGACGAAGACATCAATGATGAGACGATGACATCAATATTGAGACGAGGACATCAATGATGAGACGATTCGTCATTATAGGAACTCAACCTCCCATGTCGATGGTGCAAGACCGTTTACCTCTCCTCTCAGGTCAGATTCGATTCACAAGCGCCACTCTCATCCTCCATCATCATTAGTTCGCTTGCCTTTTCATGCTGGGGTTTAAAATTCTAACATTTCCTCCCACAGTTATAGAAATAGCAATGAATTAAAGATCACAAGTGAGACACTCACAAATGAAACAAAGCATACGGATCATTCATGGAACAATGATCATATAAAACAATGTGAGAAATACAAGACAGATATTCGTCTCTCTCATACATCCTCAGCTACGATTTGAATGTCTGAACGTAATGGCTTTCCCCTCCTGTCTTCTTGGAGCAGGGGTTCGAGATGTGGGTTGAAAACCTACCCTTTCTGCAAGGATTATAAGTGCACTGGATTTAGCAATGACTGCATTATGTTATTCACTCATTAAAAAACAAAATCACTCATAAAGCATTTTGGCAGTACATTGAACGTAATAGGTCGCCTAGTCATTAACAGCAATTAGTGCAATGCTAGCTTTAAGTGCATAGTCCTGAAACATTGCATTCTCTCCCTCAATTTCATAGCATTTTCAGGAAATAATGTAGAGCTGGAGAATCGCTTTGAATAAGTGCACAAGAGTGGTAATAGACCGAATCTTAAGAACAATCTTCACAGTAGACAGAAGAATGCATAACAAGTCAGTTTGGCAGTTAGGCAGTTATCAAGAATATTTTCCACAGCATACAGATGAATGTGCATGATATGCGTTCATAGTAATAGCATTCAAATAGCATCTTTTAAATAGCATTCAGAAGAAATTGATTTACAGCATGGCAAGGTTGTCAGTGGAATAGGTTTCAGTTCTGCAGAATCTCTCCCAGAAATGATGGCAATCTTCACAGTGCGTTGATTTCACAACGCATATTTGACACAAAGAGAAACATGTTTTACCTTCACCATTCCTCGAAGATCATCATAAATGTTTCAGAAGGGCAAGCTTACCTGGGACAGAGAATTTTCACAGAGTACGCTAAATATCATCAATTTCCAGTGCGTATATACCAACATGTGAAATTCCGCATTACCAATACCCCGCTTCTATGTAGAAATCAGTATAAGGACCTCATCCATACATCTCTATTGTTATGTAAGTAATGTTTTCTCATTTCGACAGTACAGTGATTATACGGCCTGCTCTATGGGATTTCCATCTGCCGAATGAGTTATGACCAGTAGAGGACTACCAGAGTGACAGTTTGCCCGGTGGAAAGTAGGCCCTGTGGATCGCGGATGACGTGGGACCTTTTTAAACATTAGACAGTGTGTTACATTAGTATTGGGACTCTTCACTGGCTGTTGCAGATGAGTATGGACGGAATGGAAATATCCCGAGTTCTATAATGTCGGTTCTTGACTCAACTGAACTTGACTGTCATCGACCTTTTAGTAGCTTTGTCTTGTAGCCACCAATGTTATTAGACCCAGTCCGCTATCACAGGGTCCGGCCTCACCGCCCCATTGCGGTCCAGCCGTAGTGACAAGAGTGCGCAAGCGAATCGGTAGACGTTCAGTTTTGGTTGTTGATAAAGCTTGTTTTCTACCATGGCCAGTACTTCTTAAACGTTGTAGAACAGGTTGGGCAACTCGAAATTCATTTCAATAAAATGTAACCAACTCAATAAACCGGTAAAACAAAAGCCATCAAGTCTTGACCTAGAGTTTCGTCGATTCTTTATTACAGGCAAATCAATCCTCCTCCGGAGGATTGTTGTTGATGTAGGGCATGACAATTTGGCGTTAATACAAAAATATCAAGGAGAGGGTTCACATCCCCGTTACGACCAGAAAAAGCAGTAGAGAAAGCCAATGCTGCTGTTGTCAGTGCACAGTGGATTGCAGTATTGATACACCCCAGCGGGGTGTATGAGATAGGAGGTATGTGCTTTGGTAAAATAGCATTAAACATACGCAATAAATTCGTTATAACAGTCAAGGATGAATCTCCAATGTTGTTTAGTCTCGTTCCACAATCCAATTATGCCCTCTTACGTCGTCAGCTTGTTTCGTGAGAGATAAATCTCCAGTACCCATATTGAGAAGTTCAATCAACACCAAATTCGTATATATTTCCTAGAAAATGTTTGTTACGCATGCGCAGATACGTTGAATTTTTTTTTTTTCGCTCGCTCGCTCGCTTTGAACTCAAGCGTAGTCCATATAAACTACTTCTAGTAGTGTTGGACTGAATTTTGCGTGTGGATTATCTTACCCTCGCCATCAGGCGAACCCACTCCGACTTCAGAGATACTTGTAATTTACGTCCCCAAGTCAAAGACGATAAGTCAATATTTTAGTCCGACTGTCCCGGTGTAGGGATTGAACCCCTACCTCGGAATCAGCACACCAGATGCTTAAGAACACGCGTTCTTATCCATTCGGCCATGCTGACCTACGATTCTTGTTTACATACTTAGTATTTCATGTTACCAATTTTAGTCTGGGTCGATCAGGAAGCCTGGGTTACTTAAACAATGCCCGTCTCGAATTGGAATTCAAATCTGTAACCACCAGTTCGGCAGACGAGCGTGCTAGTCACCGCTGCACCGAGGTCAAAGCCATATACAAGATGGGGGATTATACTTCTATAGTTGGGTATTGAACCAGGATGGCCGTGTTAGCAAGTTAGCGTACCACCTGCTACGCTACTACGTCTTGCGATAGAAGAATAGGTAGCCAAGAATGGAACTGATTACCTCTCATGTAACGAGTTTACTTGTCATGTCTGGTTTATTGTTACTGTTCATGAGCAGACTGAAATTCGTTGCGTCTAGCCGTCAGTCATGAAAGCCACATTAATGTTTATTTCACAGTCGCCTTCGGGGAAGCATGACAGTTGCTTATCTGACTGCACTGATGCCATGTCAGCATTCTCGGGAAATCTGAATATGATAGTGATACTCATTATTCGCCTGATACACCCAGCTCGCAGGCTGCCTACTTGTATTTGATTACTTATTTCTCTCTTAATGAAGAAGTAGAAGATCTGACGAACGTGTATTTGATTACTTATTTCAATTTGCCAGACATATATAGATTTAGGTCATTCCGGAGATTAGAGCTGTGCTGTCTGCGTTCTCACGGGAGCACTCGTGATTTGCAGTTTCTCTTGCATAATGTGGTGTTTCACGTGTATAATATCCAGTTTCTATCCATAATGTGGAGTTTCTCTTGCATAATGTGCAGTTTCTCTTGCATAATGTACAGTTTCTCTTGCGTAATGGGATTTTTCCATTTCACTATGTGCAGCTTTCATTGCACTATGTGCAGTTTACATTGCACTAAGTGCAGTTTACTTTGCACTATGTGCAGTTTCTTTTGTATTATGTCCAGTTTCTCTTGCATTATATCCAGATTCTACTGCACTATGTGCAGTTTCCATAACATACATATAAGTTTATTTTATTATCCCTTCTAATATTGTTGGGGAAAACTACAACTAAGGAGGGGTTGACGCAGTAGGACGACTAACTGCCGGCTCTGTTGTCAGGTGTTCGAATCCCTATCGAATCAGATTCTTGTTTAATTGCCTGGGCTCCTATGGTCGACCCATCATAGAATGAGTACCGTGAAATGTCACGGGGAGTGAAGGCCACCGACGTGACATGGACCACATCACCATCGAGTGCCATTGAACTTTCAAAATATTGGGCTTGCACCATATACCAACTCGCTCGTCTGCTGCCGGGTCCCGCAGGGGAAGCAAATGAAAGTAACACTGTAACCTACCATTGTTGTCGAAAGAGACCACTAAGAAGGGTTGGATTTGCGTTGGTTAGCCCATACAGTATAAATCTGTAGCTGCAAAATCGAAACAACTATGATAAGGGTAATATAATGAAAAGTATAGACTCCACCAGTCAAAAGAGAAAAGAGACTCTTCTCCTATTAGTGTGAAGCGGTGCACAGAAAGCTACAAGGAGTCTGGATTGTCGATGTACTTTCATTCACCTTGAAAAATCTCCATAAATAGCACATGGAATGTTAGAATTACGTACTGTCACAGCCTCACATAGGGGCGGTAACCAACATAAAGTAAGAGATAGTGGCGAAGGGGCTAAAACTCCCGCTCAAGGGAAAGAAGTGAGTCACTCGAAGGCTTGAAGAATCCAGAGCCTTCTCGAAGGACTGGTCAGTGTGTCCACTGTCCCGTGGACACTAATGTGGCCCGCCGATTACGGGGTCCACGAGAAACTCGGATAGAGTTACCACCCGTATCGGATTGCGACACGTGTGAAAGGGCAGAGACAGACTGGACATCGGAGAAGCAACAGGGCTTACCTTAGGGGGACTTGATAGTTCAGACCCATGTGTATTTAAGGGTCGTAGACATATGCTAGATAGTTGCTTAGAATTGTTTGTTATAATCATGTGTGATGTAAAACCTCTGTGATACGCAACTTGTCAAGTGCGGGCCTGTCAAAACCCACTTCGCCAGCGCACTGTATATATTATATAAATAAATGTTGCCATGTTGTATCTAACGGAGTTTGTTGCCTGTGTGAGCCCGAGTTCAGATCCCCTAGAGATCTAAGACTGTAACAGGCTATTTGAGGGCAATCGCCGGTTTTGGCACAAGCTTTACGTTTCAGACAGCTCCTGGTTGCCAAGTAAAAAAATTATATCAAATTTAATACAGAACAAGTTTAAAAAACTTTGCAGCTATCTAGTAATGAACTAGTATTAGTCCCTCTTCAGATACATTTCAAATGATGTTAATATTATGAAATTTGACATGACTGTGACATTTACGTGACTGTTACTAATTTTTTTTTTGGATTCCAACAGCAGATTGTTCCGCGAATTATCGGGTGTACGTATCCTATCCTCCAACAGTGGCGAGAGAAGAAGACTACATTCGCAAGTTCAGGGAAAATAAGATGAGTTTCATGTCATGCTCATTGCAACCCTAAGCGGTACTTACCATCATCCATTCATGTAACATTTTTTCTATGCATTGATTTGTATGTATATTCATAACCTCATAACCAACAAAACTTTTCATGTGTATTTGCTCATGTAAACATTAAGGGAAATAACTAAATTTTGTATTTCCCAACTATTTTCTAAGGGATTTAATTTCAGTAAAGTTAACAACAACTAAAAGACAAAATGTCAACGTTAGAACAATGTATTGAGTTAGGTATTAGATTAGGATATAAAGAGGAGAAACTGTCAGAATGGGCACAAAAGACGCATTCAGAAAATATGGCACGAGAGGAAAGAGCAATAGAACGAGAAGAGAAAAAAATGCAATCAGAAAGAGAAGAGAAAAAGATACAGATGCAATTGCAGGCTGAAGAAAAGAAAATGCAACTGCAGGCTGAAGAAAAGAAAATGGAACTGCAGGCTGAAGAAAAGAAAATGGAACTGCAGGCTGAAGAAAAGAAAATGGAACTGCAGGCTGAAGAAAAGAAAATGCAACTGCAGGCTCAAGAGAAGCAAATGGAGCTTAATGCAGCGGCCAAACAAGCCCAGTTAAATGCAGAGACACAAATAAGACTAAAACAAATGGAAATTGACTCCAACCTAGAAATGTCAGTAAACAAAATGAAAAGTAAGGAAGAGGAACAAAAATACAACAAATATAAAGGCCTCGTTAAAGCGTTCTGCTCAGGAGATTCTATCAGCGCATACTTAGAAAACTTTGAGTGTTTAATGACCTACCATAAGGTCGCAAAAATCGACTGGTCATTTATTTTGATGAGAAATTTAGCTCTTGAACCCTTAAAAGTAATAGAGACAGTTCCACAAGATATGAGGAAAGATTATGATTATTTAAAGCAAAGAATACTTCAACATTTCTCACTAGATACAGCAGGCTATCAACAACAGTTCGCAAAATTAGCCCCACAACCTAATCAAACCTTCATAGACTACGTGTCTACAGTTCAGGATATATGTACAAAGTGGATAACCTCAGCAAAAACAAATAACAACCATGACAAACTGAAAGAACTCATTATAATTGACAAAATTATTAATACAATTCCAACACCTTTTTCTAAATTTTTGAAACAAATGGACTGTAAAACTATCCAAGAGGTAGAAGCCAAGGGGAACGCATTTTTTACAGCGAACCGCGATATTTTCCAGTTAAACATGAGCCAAAATGAAACAGCGGCAGTTACAAACACTAGATACTCAAAACCAACTGAAAATAAGTTCAAACAACGCTCGAAGTTCACGAAACCAGTCAAGTGCCAGTATTGTCATCTGACACACGAAGAGTACGCGATGTGTGACAAATCACCGAATTATCAGCATCATCTCCAAATGATAGTGGAGAAACAAAAGAACAAGAGAAATGCGTATCAGAGAGCGGTCAAATGCTATTTTTGTGCCAGCTATGGACATTATTCACGATTTTGTGAAGGGCGAAAGATAATGAAGCAGGCCAATGCCGCACTAATTGACACTTCCTCAGAGGAAGAGATTGAACAACTGAACGAATGTGACAACCAGAATGAAAGTTTGAGTGAGCCAGGGAATGCAGTTCAAATCATTGACACCATTACAGATAACAAATGTAACACCTGTAGAAAATTTCAGCTGGATACAACGTTGTTATGCGGCCACACAATCCCAGTTTCTAACGAAATGGCCAACGCAGCCTTATCATCAACAGGCAAATTAAATTTCACAACAGGTTTTGTAAATAACAAAAAGTGCACATTAATACGCGATTCCGGCGCAACTCTTTGTGGAATTAAGAAAAAATTAGTGAACGACAAAGACTACACACACAAATACGTAACTTGTTGCACATTCGCAGGCACGATCGAAAGATACCCCCTAGCACTTGTCGAAATTCGCACACCGTTTATATCAGGACTAGTATTGTGCGCAGTACTAGAAAATCCTGTCGCTGAGATCATCCTTGGGAATCTGCCCAACATAAGATCTTGCTCTGAAAAGGAAATCAGAGATTGGGAGCAGAAAAACGGTATCCAGAACCCAAACAGCGATTCTAAAGGGAAACACCACGCGTGCTTGTCTCAAACTGCCAAAAGCACAAGGGAGACAACTAATGACGGAATTCAAAATGAATTCACCGAGGTGCATAATGCAGGGGCGGTTGAATCTGTCAGTGATACCACCAACTTAAAACCTCGAACTGAGGATGCCATCGATCCACAAATTACCAAGCCTGTAGATGTGCAACAACACACACAACAGACTAATGCAATAACACGACAGACAACACACAAAACCCACACCGACCAACTTCAGGAGTCGCTAGAAATCATATTACCTAACACTACCGCCACTAATTTTGGAGAAGAACAGAAAGCAGATCCTACACTTTCCCAATATTTTCGGTTAGTAGGACTTAAACCAAAATTGACTAAAAATGCTTCATGGACATTTAGAATAAAGAACAATGTTCTAACTAGATTATATACCAGAGATCAGACCACGATACAGCAAGTAGTTCTACCTCAATCACATCGTGAGAAAGTACTAAATATAGCCCATGACTCACCTTTCGGAGGTCATATGGGTTACGAAAAGACTAGAGCCAGAGTCCTGACCCAATTTTATTGGCCTAAATTTTGCCAAGACATAAAAACCTATTGTACATCATGTGATACATGTCAGAAACTGGTTAAAAAGGGAAAAAAAACCTACGGCAGAAATTCAATCAACCACAACTGCCTCGAGGCCATTTCAAATCGTGGCAGTTGATTTAGTAGGTCCTTTGAACCACATCTCAAACAAAGGAAATAGATATATTTTTACACTTATTGATCTATGTTCGAGATGGCCAGAAATGATTCCATTAAAATCTATCTCCTCCAAGGATGTGACGGACGTATTTTTACAGATATTCTCCCGTTTTGGCTTCCCGGGGAAGATAATTTCGGATAGGGGAACACAGTTCGTATCTAATGCCACCCAATCGGTAACTAAGTTACTAGGCATAAAACAATGTTTCACCAGTCCCTATCGACCGGCCGCGAATGGAATTTGCGAAAAACTAAATGGGGACCTGAAACATATGTTATCCAAAGTGACAGCTGAAAATCCAGCCGATTGGGATATACTTCTCCCAACGGTGCTGTTCGCATATAGAGAAGTCCCACAATCAAGCACAGGGTTCTCTCCCTTCGAATTGATATATGGAGCGAACCCAAGAGGACCTCTCACTATTTACAAAGATATAATATCACAACCTGTAAATACCCAATTACCAGTTGCCACCTATGATTTAGTCACTGACACCAGAGACAAAATCATTCGATCCTGTATACTGGCCAGAACATCATTACAGGAGAAAGGTTTTAGGTACAGGCAGTACGCCAACAAAGGTGCAAAAACGATTGTATTACAACCAGATCAGGATATTTTACTATTGCTACCTGACAAGAGAGATTTACTATCAACCTCTTGGCAGGGACCATTTAAAGTTGTGAGAAGAATTTCGGAAGTTGACTACGAAATTTCTTTGAATGGAAAGTTGAAAATATTCCATGTAAATATGTTAAAACCATACTATTCTAGAAATGACAGTGACACGAATAAGCAGACGCAGATGACAGGTAACAGAAACAAAACGACAATTACCCAACTGAATGACACCTCGACAAACGAAGCATCGTTAACGACTCATTCTTGCGACAACGAAGACGACAAAAACATATTTACAGTACCGACAATATGGGATGACGACAACGACGACCAATTTGACGACACATTGACAACTATTAGTCTCGACGACGACGACGATGACATTGAAGACAATTTACAAACAGTAGCATCAGTAATAAATCAGACGGACGTAGACAATACGGAAATTCCAGTACCAATTATGAATGACGACAGTAGTATGAAGGACATACAAATCTCTGACACTTTGACACAACAGCAGCGACTAGACATTTTGTCTCTCCTTAACGACTATAAAACTATCTTCTCAAACAAACCTGGACTGACTGACAAAATAACACATTCAATTGTGTTGACAGATCTGACACCGATCAAATGTAGACCATATTCTATTCCTTTGCATTATAGAGCAAATTTAGACAAAGAAATTTTGGATTTAGAGAAAAATAGAATAATACAGAAATCTATGTCCCAGTATTCTTCGCCAATTGTCCTGGTGAAAAAGAAGGACAAAACGATTCGTTTGTGCATCGATTATAGAAGGTTAAATACGATAACCACAACAGATGCGGAGCCAATGAACAGCTGTAAAGACCTCATTTTGAATATGTCTCAATCATCCATATTTTCTAAGCTTGATTTAGCGAAAGGTTACTGGCAAGTACCACTACACCCTTCATCAAGACATATAACAGCATTCGCTACACCTCTTGGGTTGTACGAATGGAGATATCTTCCATTTGGTCTCAAGAACGCTCCCGCCACATTTGTTAGGCTAACTAGATTGTTATTGCACGGCATTAAGGACGTGCAATCTTATATTGATGATATATGCATTCATTCCTCTAACATGACTTCTCACTTACTTACACTCCAACAAGTCTTTAACCAAATCTTTCTTTTTGGACTTACTATCAAACCTTCCAAGGTTGAAATAGGCTATAAACAGATAGACTTCCTTGGTCATAGGATTTCCGAAGGCAAACTGTTGACAGATGATAAAATTGTATCGAAAATTCTCAACCTAGAAATTCCTACTACAAAGAAACAAGTTAGAAGCTTATTAGGTCTCATAAACTATTATGCCAAGTTTATACCTAACTGGGCAGAACTCACATCAGATTTTTTTAATCTGTTGACAAAAGATCATCCCAAAAAATTTTGTAAAAGTACCCGCTTAGAGGATGCAATGTGCAGATTGAAATACATTTTTTCTAACCCACCAGTATTAACATTACCAAACATAGATATACCCTTTATTTTGACCACAGATTCGAGTGCTATCGCAATTGGAGGATGCCTTATGCAAGAACTGTAGGGAGTGAGACATCCAATAGTCTACGTAAGCCGGAAGCTGAACAAGGCAGAAATCCATAACTCCACGGTGGAATTGGAGGCATTAAGTCTACTATTTTGTATGCGCCGATTATCTAAGTTCCTCTTAGGGTCCCATTTTGTTGTGCTAACCGATAACTCGCCATTGTTGGTACTTAAGCAAGGTGTTCCTAAAAACCATCGTTTACAAAGATGGTGTCTTCTTCTTCAAGATTTCGACTTCGAAATCCGCCATATCAGAGGCACTGACAACATTATTGCTGATATTTTATCGCGACAAACGAATGCGCCAGCAGAATAACATTAGGCACATTAATAATTCGCCATACAAGAAGCTGTGATATTTTTATTCTGTGGCATAGAACAGTGTACCTCTACACCTGCTAGAGAACTTTCATTGAGAAGTAATAACACCCCAGTGAATAGGTTACGTATAACACCCACGAACGTGAAACTTTTAGAACCTTATACTACCAATTACCAAAGCTCTAGAAACAATCCGAGCGATAGATAATATCTGTGAAATGATTTCAACCAGTGAACTGACAGTGATCATGAAAGCATTAAGAACACTTTATACTCGACATTAAGAACATTGCATACGTGCTGTTGCTAAGAAACTGTGCAAACAGCCGGAATAGAACTACGTCGATTACAACATTCAAGAGACAGCCATATTATCCGTTAACATTCATGGCATGATACGCGAACAACAGGAGGACAACGCACACATCATCGTTGGATTTAGTTAGTTAGTTAATTAATTTAGTATTATTTAATATGTATTATACTTGTGTTGAATTATGTATATAAAATATGTCAACATATAACCTGTATATTTTCTACCATAATATTACAGGTAGTTCCACTCATAGGCGAAATATTCTTCCTATGCAATTTTCTCTATTTAAGTTATGAACCATTTTTTGAGTACTCGTACAAAAAGTACTTATTATCTTAAAGGGAACATATCGCCTAATCCATTTTTCTAAGGGCAGTAAGACTTACCTCAACTTTACTTAGATATTTTAACGAAATACTATATTGTATGAAAGATGTATGAATGACAGGGTGAATGAATTAAATGAGAGAGCGATATACTGAGAGGACAAATTGTACGCGAAACGTATTTATTTTAATTTGTCTCCGTCTTTCATGTAAAATGTAGTACCTGTCTAAATTATTGATACATGTTTAGTATTTAAGACACTACATCTAAGCGCCACTGCTTGGAATGCCCGATCATGCATTACACACATTGGGGTAATTCATGACAAAGGATATCCCAACTCGTGACGCTTGGAGATAAACCACACATTGAGCACACACTTTATACAAAACTCAAAAACTGAACACTAACAATTAAAATACAGTCACTTTATTAGAAGCAGCAACATATTAATCAATACACTAACAAGCCAACAGGGACACAGGTAGTCAGAGGGGATAAAACAACAGCGTAACTACATATTCAGCATTATACAACATACGAAAGTAAAAGTGTGTTGAAATGCACACACAGGACAAGATTTGCAGGTGCACTTAATTAGCCAAGACTTCTGTCTTGTTAATACTCTCTTACACAGAGTTTAATTATCTTGGTATCAGTGGGATACTTGAGAAGGACGGGTTGTAAAAACAACTAGGAAACGTCACGTAACTTCGGTCAGATAAGCATTTTTAAGGACACAGAAGAGAGAGACCTCTTCAGCAAATCAACGTGAAGTGGTGTATGGGAGAATACATGAGTGTTGATGCAGATATGTAGATTGCCAAGTTACTATCCACCAAACTACAAACACCGACTTTATGTGATTCTGTGACAGAATTAGTGCAAAACTAATTACTTTATAATAACCCATCAAATCAGGGGGAAGAGGGGGACTCCTGTCACAACCTCACATAGGGGCGGTAACCAACATAAAGTAAGAGATAGTGGCGAAGGGGCTAAAACTCCCGCTCAAGGGAAAGAAGTGAGTCACTCGAAGGCTTGAAGAATCCAGAGCCTTCTCGAAGGACTGGTCAGTGTGTCCACTGTCCCGTGGACACTGATGTGGCCCGCCGATTACGGGGTCCACGAGAAACTCGGATAGAGTTACCACCCGTGTCGGATTGCGACACGTGTGAAAGGGCAGAGACAGACTGGACATCGGAGAAGCAACAGGGCTTACCTTAGGGGGACTTGATAGTTCAGACCCATGTGTATTTAAGGGTCGTAGACATATGCTAGATAGTTGCTTAGAATTGTTTGTTATAATCATGTGTGATGTAAAACCTCTGTGATACGCAACTTGTCAAGTGCGGGCTTGTCAAAACCCACTTCGCCAGCGCACTGTATATATTATATTAATAAATGTTGCCATGTTATATCTAACGGAGTTTGTTGCCTGTGTGAGCCCGAGTTCAGATCCCCCAGAGATCTAAGACTGTAACACGTACGCATTAGGAAAGACAGCACTGGTGGAAAGAGACATGAAATAGACTAGGATTTGCATTTGGGGATTATACGAAACAATGTGAATCGGAGCAGGCAATAAGCTACTAACACAGGTGAAACAGTGCTAATATCAGTCCATAAGCTACTAACACAGGTGAAACAGTGCTAATGTCAGCCCATAAGCTACTAACACAGGTGAAACAGTGCTAATATCAGCCCATAAGCTACTAACACAGGTGAAACAGTGCTAATATCAGCTCATAAGCTACTAACACAGGTGAAACAGTGCTAATATCAGCCCATAAGCTACTAACACAGGTGAAACAGTGCTAATATCAGCCCATAAGCTACTAACACAGGTGAAACAGTGATAATATCAGCCCATAAGCTACTAACACGGGTGAAACAGTGCTAACATCAGCCCATAAGCTACTAACACAGGTGAAACAGTGCTAATATCAGACCATAAGCTACTAACACAGGTGAAACAGTGCTAATATCAGCCCATAAGCTACTAACACAGGTGAAACAGTGCTACTATCAGCCCATAAGCTACTAACACAGGTGAAACAGTGTTAATATCAGCCCATACATAGGAAAGTACTTCGCATGGTGTAGTTGTGGCCCATATTCTATCTAAGGGGACGGAGAAGCACTTTTAGAGCAGGAAGCAGTGAGTTCTAGAATATCACCAGCGACTATTAAAACTACAATAAAGAAAGAAGACATGAACGTAATCCAGTGGTGCGCAGCTACTAATGACAAGGATGAATCCAAGAATAAATGAGAAAAACTTTTAAACTTCTGAAGGATGGAAAGGCTGCTTATTCAGATCCTATTGGTGTCCTGGCAGGAAGCTATTCAAGTAAATACAAACAGCTGGACTGAATTACTTGACCTGTTATTCATATTTAGCGGTCTGATACACCCAAAAAACACCAACAGACTGGAGAGACAGATAGACGGTGAAGATGATAATGGAAGATGATCTGCAGAAATGAAAAGTTATTGATTGATTGATTGATTGATTGATGATTGATTGATTGATTGATTGATTGATTGATTGATTGATTGATTGATTTATGAACCGGTATCACAGCATTCGGGACATTCCAATAAGCGCTCCGTCCCCATCCTCAGCAGCCAGCGAAGAGTTCCAACACTAATAGTACCAGTAGCAATCTGATTATGTGTTCGTCTCGCCTTTCCTCTGAGCGTCGATTGAAAAGTTATTGTTGAATGATAAATGAATGTCAGTTCTGGGGACAATATTAAGCAGTATCATTCTGGAGAGAGTAGAAGATGCCACTGACAAGCAACAACGGGATAAACAGGTAGGCATTTCACTGAACAGATTCTGCACTGACCAGAAAGCCACAGTGTGTATAAAATAAGAGCACAGCATTGAACTGAACTCGCCCTTTACATTGCATCTGTGTACGATGAACAGGATTTCGACAGCATTGGTACGGAATTCCTTTAGAAATTGTTGAGGCACGTTTGAATCTCACAACATCATGAACTTAATGTTTGTTTTTACGTTAATTGCATTTCTTTTACAGGACGCCAAGTCAACCCTAGTATTTTGGTTAATTGTGATTTCTTGGCAAGTTTACGTTCAGTAGTTTGCCATTTCTTTCTAAAATACCGGCACTCATATCATTGTCAGAAAATCACCGCAAGGCGGTCTGATTCCAAACCTCCCGCAGCTGTGTTTCGAACGCTGTATGCGGGATTACGAACTGCGTCCGTAACACCTTTGCCACAGAGTCAGCTTAACTTAATACATGCAACTTTAAGAGACGGTAAATACAGATTTCTTCATGGTGGAAAAGCTAAAAATACATTAGAAATAAGAGAGAGAGAGAGAGAGAGAGAGAGAGAGAGAGAGAGAGAGAGAGAGAGAGAGAGAGGGGGGGGGGAGGGATGGAGAGAGACGATGATGCCTTTAGTCAACTCTAATATTCTGACTGACTTTATTAGATATGAAGACAACACTAACTACCACCAGGAATGAGATTCAGTGCAATCTGACAGAGCAGAATGATGATTGGGAATTCGCTGATGAGATTCCTTCATGTTCCACACACGAAATCGGATGCAAGATAAACTCATCACACTTGATGGGAAGTCGCAATAACTTGATCAGCGCAAGATAGAAGGATTAAACTGCTATGACAGAATCACGAATGTGGACAGCATGCAGATAAGCAAACACGCCAATGAATCATGAAATGGAGACAATAACCTGGTGCTGGTAGTGTCTTCTCCTTCTGCTTCTTCTTCTGCGGGATGTGTGTAAGTGGGGGATGTGTGGGTGGGTGCGGGTTTTATGTGTGGGTAGGTGCAGGATATGGGAGTTGGCGGGAATATGTGTGTGTGGGTGTTGGATATGTGGTTGGGGGATGTGTGTTTGACTGAGTGGTTGGATGTGTGTGGGTGGGTGGTGGAGGATATGTGGGTGGGTGAGTGTTGGTAGGTTATGGGAGGGTGGACGATGTGTGCGTGTGGGTTGGGAGATGTGTGAAGGTGGGGGATGTGTGGGTGGGTGATGGATGGGTGGATGCATGTATGTGTGCCTGGGTTTGTGTGTGGGTTGGTGGGAGATGTGTGTGGAGGGATGTGTGGTGGGTGGGAGATGTGTGTGTATGGGTGGGGAGATGGTGTATGTGGGTGGGGAGATGGTTTATATGGGGGTGTGTTTGGGATGTTTGGGTTGGGGGATGGGTGGATGGATGGGGGCATGTATGTGCCTGTGGGTATGTGTTTGGTTGGGTGGTGGATGTGTGTGTGGAGGAAACACGGATGGATAGGAGATGGGTGGGTGGAGGATTTGTCTCAAAACATGGTAACATGCATTGTGTATGTTTACAACATTCATTTGACAATGTTTTTTTCCTATGTGAATGCACTATGCACTGATGAACGAAAGATGAGTGATTTGAAGGGCCGAATGTAAGACGGGCCTGCGTACCCAATTTGTTACCCTTTGAAAATAAAGTTTGTTCGTTCGTTCGTTCTTAGTATGCTTTCAGGCGTCAACTTTATTATATTTAAAGAAAGCATTAGTCAACTTTAGGTTGTTGAAATCTCTATAGAGAAAGATGGTCCCCAAATGGAGTGGGTATAAGCCAAAGTAATTGTCTGTGTCATGCTTTTGTCGGACACTATTACAGAAAATGTTTCAAAGTTGTTTTACGAATTCCACGGATACATTTATCAATATCTCCTATTTTTAGTTTATTGAACAAGAGATATTCCAGTCTGTTACGTCGTGTGTGAATTCTGATCTTTGCTACTTGTCCACTTCTGTTGTGTTGGCACTATGCATCATCTTTCTGTGTGTTCTGATTCTCTTGGCTCTATTGGTGCTTCTTATAGACCTCTTGGCTTCATTACAGGTTATGCCTATGTCAGGCTGAGGTAGTTGTCCGCCTTCTTGTGCACATTTCTGCCTCTCTTCATTCCCAGATCTGTTGCAGTGTACGGTATCCATTGTATTGCAACAGGTTCTGTGGTCTGCTATCTCTGCACTACTAATATCATGTTCATCCGCTTCAAAACCTCCCAAATCAAAGACCTAGTGCTGTACACAATCATTGCCGCCTGTGCAGGAGAATTTGGGAACCACCGTAAAATAATGGCTAGCACATTTGTCTGTCAGTCTGATAGCTTGTGTTTGAATACTCTTGAGGTGGGGATGTTTGTCTAAAATTACCTGAGTTTCCAGGTCTAGTCAGCTTAAGATAGTATTAGAAATCGTTCTGGACTGGTGTGGTATTGGCCACATCATCTATTAAGTGCTGTCAGTCAATTAACATATGGACTAGCACCACATATCACGCGGCGTAGCGTGAACAGGGGTCTGTAATATACGAACAGAGCATTGAAATACTTCCACGGTGAAGAGTGGCCTCTCTAATGTCTTTTATCACATGCTTCACTTACAGGCCTTTTGCCAGGGCACATACCTTAGTGTCGCAATTTCATTTTGTTGAATAAAAGATATTAAATCTGCAATGAGTGCTTCTCAATCTGTACTTTATCATTTAACCGTATATGTGTAATGATATTGCCCATCTCTTCTCTGCGTGACCCAGATATGTAAATCATCGCGATTGCAAACGAAATACTGTAAACTAACCCTAAGGAGGGGATTCTAGGTGTTTTCGTTGTGTCGGTTTCACATGACATTGAGATAGCGGGGATCCATGTAACAATATCAGGCGTGAGATAGCGGGGATCCATGTAACAATATCAGGCGTGAGATAGCGGGGATCCATGTAACAATATCAGGCGTATACGGGTTGCTACAGTTATATCCATGAAGGAAGTGTCTGCATAATTCACAAGTTGTGGGTTAATAAATAGTCCAGTGACATTAAGCTCCCAAAATTCACTATTTGAATGTGCATTCCGCAATTCTGTTGCTCTTTTCTCAAAATCACATGTGAGTGTTAATCGCCACTACTCTGTGTGTTTGTTACCCCTCCTTGTAACTTAGATGCTTTCATAAAAGATTATTTGCTAAGGCAAGGCAGGTCGATAACTGTCATGTGACTAATTTGTCCAGGGGTTACCCACAAACACTGTAAAGCAGGGACAAGGAATGTCCGGCCCGCAGGGCGTATAAGGCCTGCCAAGTAATTTGGCCTGGCCCCAGTCTGGAAGGAGCCACAAGTCTTCCACGACACTTGAATATGCTAGTGCATGTGAGAAAGCAATAAATCATGTAATGAAAGATTCAGGGAGGTAAAAAGAAAACAAATGGAATTAAAAATATTTGCAATACACATTCAGTGTGGAACCTGCTGATGAACTAGCTTTGAACTTTGAACGTACATCATCTGTTTGCAACGTTTAGGACAGAACATTGTGATTCCAGTAGTCCTTTCCACGTTAAACTGTTAGTTGTCTGTACTTCACGGGTCGTCGCAATATATATATATATATATATATATATATATATATATATATATATATATATATATATATATATATATATATATATATATATATATATATATATCATTGGCACCTTTCCGTCTTGACAGACGATAGTTTGGTACATTGTGCTTCAAAAAAGGCTTAATAACTACGATCCATGTCGGTGGCGAGTGTGGCTGGTAAGGCCAATTCTTGCTGAAAATGTTTGCCCACAGTAGATGCATGTGAAAACATGGTCATTTCCACCATTTTGCACCATCTTACGTCTCTCGCGCTCTGTGTGTGCTTTATCGGCAATCATTTTCTCCTTTGTCTTTATACCATTTCTGATAGTTGCCCTCCAAGCAACACGTTCAGCGGCGACGTGTTCCCAATGTGCATTATCAATGCCTGTATCAATCATGTCCCGCTTACAAACATCTTTGTATCGTAGTAGAGGCCGACCCTGAGATCTCATACCCGTCTGTAATTCACCAAAAAAGATGTCCTTTGGTATTCTACCATCATCCATCCTTCTAACGTGTC